>WWET01001760.1:211716-241754 GCA_011038615.1 Limnodynastes dumerilii | reverse complement strand
GAGTGTTCTATCACTCGAAACGCGTTGACTGGTGCACAAGAACCCTAAATCCTGATTGGATTTGATATGCTTTTTATATTTGCTCCATTCCCGCAACCCTGCATCATCTAGTGAACACCAGGTTGTAGGACCCAGCAGCTGCCGTGAGGATTCCCCTTTGAAGTCTCCTCCTGCACGCGCCGACGCTGGGGATCAAACAGACTGAGACACGTGCCGGACCGCACACAGAGAGAGATACAAGTTCGTGGAAAAAGCCATCTGGTTAACAGACTGATTATCTCCTTCCACTCGTCCTCTCTCTACTTCAAGCACCTAGGATCCGTATGGACTAGCGGTTACTGGTCCAGGAGGACCCACCAACCGTAAGCTTTAAACTTCCTCACTATATTAGGAACGTCAACTGTGGCAACAGCTGATCTGGAATTGGTCTCTGTTCCCTTATACTCTGTCTACACACTAGACTTATGCCTGTATATTTGGACTGGATTTACTGCTGTTGATTAGATGTATTACTACTAGCGCTGATTTCAGGGAAGATTCCTTTTGTTCTACGTGTTTCACATTCAAGTAATCTGTTTTTGCATTACTTTATCTTTCCCTGTTACCAAGCAGCATTAGTAGTTTGTTTACTCTTGTGGCGCTGAACTCACAGACCCATCTACACTCCAGATTTCTTCATGAAGTTGAGGACACCACAACGACAAGAAGAGATCCAAGCTCTCAAGGAGAATCTGGACAACTTCCTATGTCAAAAGGTAAACACTTTAGCCCCATTATCTCAACAAGGGAAGGGATGCTATTCGAAAATTTTCATAGTAGTAAAGCACTTATAAGTGATCTCAGAAGCAATTATATTAGATCTCAGAAAATTAAATGAATATCTCTGTGTGAAACACTTCAAGATGGAATCAATTCCGACAGTATCACCAGGTCTCTACATGTTTCTCACAACTATCAATCTGCAGGATGCATATGTTCCTGTTCCTGTCCCAATTTGTCATTATCATAAATATTTAAGATCCAAATTTTCCAACGTCAATTCCAATTCACTGCTCTTACCTTTGGGCTTTCCACGTCTCCAAGGACCTTCATGAAAGTACTTGTACTCATCATAGCAAAACTCAGAGCAGAAATAATGTTAATCTGGGCATACCTGGACGATCTTCTAGTTGCAGCAACATCAATAGAACAAGCAAAGAAGTGCACGGAGTGCTACAAGTACTGCAGAATCATGGATGGCTCAAAAATTGGGAAAAGAGCCAATTACAGCCAGTAAAAAAGTTAAAGTACCTGGGAGTGATTCTGGACACGGATCAAGAGAAGATTTTCCTACCCATAGAAAGGGCAGAAATAATAAGACACAAGATATTACAGATAAGGAGACAACCTTGGTCAACAGCAGAAGAATGCATGCAGAGTCTGGAATTAATGTCATCGTCTGTACCCTGGGCAAGAACACATATGCGAGCATTACAAACCTGCTTCTTTCAGCAATGGAGCAAGGAACCAAAGGACAAGGGACCACTGATCTCGTTGACAGCAGATGTGAGAAAGAGCTTAATATGGTGGATGTCACAAGAAAATCTAATGAAAGGCAAATCCTTCAGATCTCAAACTCCCCGTCATAATAGCTACAGATGCCAGTATGCAAGGATGGCGAGCAGTGTGTGGCTCTCAGATAGCACAAGGAACCCGGGAAGCCTCAGTAAGACAAGCTCACTTGAATCTGAGAGAAATGAGGGCAGTTATAGAAGCCTGTTTCCAGTTTCATCACAAGATCAAGCAACATCATGTATTGATTCATTCCGACAACAAGTCCGCAGTAGCGTATATAAACCATCAAGGTGGAAAAAGGAGCATGCGGATAATGGAACAAGCAAGCATACTACTTTTCCTGCGAGAACTGTTAGACCTCTCAGCTGTTTACATCGCAGGCGACATAAATACAGTGGCAGACTCACTGAGCAAAAATCAGATTATGGCAGGAAAATGGGAACTAGATTAGTTGGTTTTTCAGCACCTGACGTCAAGATGGGGAATGCCAGAAATAGATCTTATGGCCACAAACAAGAACAAGAAAGTCAACAAATTCTACTGCAGTTTCTGGGAGGAGGGATCCAATGGAGTGGATGCACTATCAAGGAGCTAGAATTACCAACTAGCGTACATCTTTCCACCAATCCCCCAAAACATATGCATAACAATGGACTAGATATAGATCTCCACAAGAGGCAGCAGAGATTCACAGCTAAATCCTAAATCAATTTCATCTTATTTATATTCATCCATGGCTAATATGGTAAACATACATTATAAAAAAATGTGGGTATTAAACGTACTGAAGGGTGTTTGGCATAATTCACATTTATTAATTAACCAGCTAAAACACATGTGCTTATGAGTTGGGAATGTAAAATGGTGAAAAAAAGTGTGTTTTCTTGCGTAGAGAAGGATAGTGCTCACATCTTACTGTCTAGACATTTCTTCTGCTGTCCATATGCTTATATTAAATGTATCTATTACACCTGTGCTTGACCAAACGAATGGAATGGTTAAAAGCTGCACTAAAGTCTACCATGTATTCCTCAAATACTGGATACACATCTTTAAGGCAGTAATCTGTGTATTCACTAGACAGAAGTCTGGATCCAGTACAGTATTGTCAGTATAACCTCACTATTGTACATGTTGCTATTTACATTTCCAATAAATATTTTTTCTCCTGTTCGGCTATATTTGGAGAATCAGATAAGAAAGACTCGTGTGCAGTTTCCAGGTCTTGGAGTATCTGGAAAAGTTGTGTAGCACTGTCTGTCTTCGCAGGATCTGAAATATTAAAAGAAAACATTCTAGAAGAATTATGTAAAAGTACAACATACACTACTAGTCCAGCCATATAAACCCTCTATGAAATTGGAATTGTAAGGAATTGCTTTATTTTAATAATATAGGATAACATTTAATTGACAGTAAAGCAAAGGGAAATCATTTTACAATATTAAGATATGTTATAGAACATATGAATAGAAGAGAGCTTATATTTGTACAATATTAAATATTTCATCACATTTATAGAACATATGAAAAGAAGAGAGCTTATATTTGTACAATATTAAATATTTCATCACATTTTTTAAAACTTTCTTGCAATGAAAAAAGTTGTCTATTATGTGAGGTTGATATGGTAGAAATTGTGAAAATTATGTTTATTTTGTTGGAATCATTCCCGCAAAAAATTCCAACTGTAACCTATAGATTAACATATCAATGATCTGATAATATATCTTTATTACTAAAGAACATAGCTAGAAATTATGATCAATATATCTTCTAGGCAAACAACCAGGATAATTTTATGGGTCAAGCTTTCCCTGCGCACAATATTAATGGCAAATAGGTACCTCAATATTTCAGGCCAAGTACAGCTGTCCTTTTTGAATGGGAAATACAGCGCATATAACTTTAAAGTAGGGGTGTGCATCTTAGTAGTTTTGCAGGGACCACAGATGAAAAGCTCTCATTTGTCAGTCTTTTCAAGAATATCTTACCATTTAGAGCTTACTTGCATTAACAACATTTGTACATTTCTTATTATAAAATCTTTTGTTTATGACCTCAACAATTGTCACAATGATGTAAAAGAACCATGGGTCCGATCCTATACTATGGACGATGGGATTTACATATGCACACATTGTTGTTAAAGTTAAGGTAGGAATCTGGACATGTAAGTGTCCAGATTTACTACTGAGAGCGGGTACTCCCCGCTCTGAGGACAGCCGTATTGACCTCGCGCGCATAGGTCTAGATCCAGCCCCATGACTTCTTATTATTGGCTTCTGTTTTATCATATATTTACAAACTACAACTTTGTGTTTAAATGTGCTCGGCGATTGGTATAGACTTACACTGTGAGTTGAAAAGCAATGACAAGCTCATTAATTTTCGTGTAATTGTACTTAATAACCATACCTGAACTTAAGCGACTGTTGCTGATACTATCATGCTGGGTCAGTTCCAGATATTTTTCCCTGTAGATACAATAAGGTCACATTTACATACTATTCATATCATCACCTATCAATGGTTTCTAAAATGTATTAGAAGCCCTGCAATTTAGTAATTCTAATAATGTCTATACAGTAGCTGATCCCTAGGGGGACCCAATGTATGTCTGTATGACTTAAAATTGTAAAGTACATTGTAGTATCGCTGACTTGCAGATTACTGATGAGTTTGTATGACCATTTCATAGAGCATGAAATGTCCATAGACCATGCATTCCCCTCCTCCTCCACTCTCCTACCACAGTCACTGAAGCATGAACGTGTTAGAAAGGAGGATGAGGAAGGGGGGCGCACAGGCAGGCCTACACACTGCACGCCTCTATGACTACATCATATTTACCAGAGAGGTGCAGGGTCCTCCTCCCTCCTCTTCGTTAATTCCCACTTTTTCTCTCTACTGCTTAGCTCCCTCCTTATAATCTTCTACATACATATCTTTATTTTCCTTACATATTGTTCCGCTATTTTTGTTTGGTATTTTATTTTTGCATTGTACTTGTATTGTATTTCTTATTTTATGTTTTTATACCCCATTATTTATTGTATTGTATATGTAACTATTGGCTTTGCTATTGCCTCTGCACGGCGCCGCTGACACCGTGTGGCGCCTTATAAATAAACGTTAATGATGATGACAGAGAAGGTAAGTGAAAGTTGTTGGTTTTTTTTTTAATAGATGTCTGTAAAATGGTTAATGTACAGGAGACTACTGGGATGTTTCCAAACCAAAACGATCTTATGAGACCCCCACCTAAAAATGTTCTTTTGCTTTTGCTACATAATATATCTCTTATACTTACTTCAACTGCTCTCTCACTCCAATAAGATGTCTGAAAATAAGTTGAGCCTCCAGGTCAGGATTCAGGAGGTCATTCCATTCCTGTAATGTGACTTCGTGCCGGGTTTTGTCACAGCCTGCAACTGTTTCACAGAAAATATATACTATTTTGCAATACAAATGTATTTACTTAATAAAACAGAAGGCATTTTCAAATTTTTTTTTTTCATTTGTGTGAAAGGCATAACTAACGTCAGATATGTGGGGCATGTTCTCTGGCTGGCCAATTGATGGTGTATGTACGTCTGTTATTATAGACTCTCTAGTAACTAAGATTTGAACAGATGAGAGAATAGGGCCATCCCTTCTTCTCATCTGTGAAAGAAGTGGATGGCCTGCGAGAAGAAAGTATTGGTGCAGGCCTCCAACGAGAAACAGGTTGAACTGGGTCTGCAAGGAGAAGTCAAAAATATTTAAAATAAAAAAAAGCATTTGGATCTTGAAACAAGTGCAGTCTCCATGTACATAAAATTTCAGAAGTTATAAATCCTTAAAACATCAGTGGGTAAAAAAAAGTCTTAGACATGGTGGATTATGGGGGTCTGCAGAGTTGCCACAGCATCCTTTATGATCATCTTGTCTCATTTGTATTTGTGAGTTTTTTTGGGCATATTAACAAAATCTAACAAAAGTTTTAGAGCTGGTGTATAAATTAAGTTTGTATTTAGAGAGAGATCATTGGGTAAAGGCAGTGATAAGATTTGTGAGTGCTTTAATGTCCCAGATCTTTGGCATTGTTATACTGTGATCTATAATCGGGCTTAATTGTTTGACTTCAGAACTTACGAGTATGCTGGGGATTTTTAACTTAAAGACTTAAGTTTCAGTCGTAAAATTATATTTCTCTTTATGCTATACCAACAAATATGGTTGTAGTCACATTATATGTTACATTTTACATTTGCAAGGAGTGTATTATAGTAGGAGGTTATCCTTTAATAGTAACTAACAGATCCTTTTGTTTTTATGTTGTATGTGAAAATCATTCTATAAAGCATCGTATTAAAGGTAGCCAATATCCCACACTCTCTATAGCCGACATGGAGAATGAGATGTCAACTGCAAATGTACATACGCTATCTGACTAGTGTTTTCACTGGGGCTTAAGAAATATTGAATTGTTCAAAACAGCAAGACAATGCAATATTTTATTTTGTGTGCTTCTTTTCTTGATTTATTTATTTCTTAAAATAATTTTATTGTTCTTTATTTTGAAAAGCGGTATAAAAATTGAGGGATGCAAATCTTTGGGATTTGACCTGGGCTCCATCAACCCTAGTTATGCCACTAATTTGTGTACTATAAATAAGTAATGAAACACACTGTGTAAGCAGTATGCAACATCATTTCAGCTGCTTCTGTGTTGCAACATTTGAATTTTTTTGATTTTATCTACAATTACAATACAGTTACTTTAGGTACAGTAAAGTTCCACTATGTAAACTATTTATTGACACTTTAACAGTAATTGAAATCACAGCCCTAAGGTTGCTAGTTCTGCTGCTTTAAAGCCATGGGTTGCAGGGAAGGATGAAGAGAAAGACAAAGATAACATGCTGATTATAATGGACAGCTTAGGCCAATAACACATACAAAATCAGTAGTAGTAGAAATTTTGTCTTGTTATTCTGGACTAAAAGTTTAGAATATAATAGAAATATCTTGATTATCTATCTACTTAAACCTATACTTTTGTTTAGAGAAAGAAAGAGCTGACTGTTTAGTATGAAAGTTCATTTTTATTTCATTACTTTTATCTTCTGAGAAGCCAGTGTATATATGTATGCAATACCTCCTTTTTCCTTCTGGTGACAGCAGCTCCATTTCTCTCCTTTGAACACACCAGGATGATAGGAACACAGCATATCAGTGTTGTTAACACAGACCTTTCGCAGTGCTGACAGCCATTGGTTAAGTTCGTTAACACACTAAAATACATTTACATAGTTAAAAAATCATAATAGCAACACGATTAAGCATGATGTAATAATATGACTGTGGTTTAATACTTTTTAATACTGCTCTATTTTTAAATCCTCTTTATCCTGCAATCATTTCTTCGAATTATTGATAATCATAACCTCCTATGATCAGCATACACACAGCCAATATTTTTATCGTAGAAATAAATGGAAGATGCACTTTGTAAAACTACTGCTAACATGTTTTCCTATGCATTCAGTGTTAAATAATGATGACCGATGTCATCAGCATGTGTAAAAGAAAGACAAATGTAAGCAGAAACATCAAATGGCGTGGGGTCCTCCTATTTTCCTACAACGAGCCATACATTTTACCAGCCTGAGGTATTGGAACCATAACCCATGGAGGGGAATCTTCAGCATGATACCAACCAGCCCCAGGCCACTTGGCACCAGAGATGGTTATCCTAGGGCATAAGAGAGGAAAGTTACACCTGGGAAAAAACCATGCTGATTTCAGGGGAAGTCAAATAAATTGTATTCTGTGCATGTAGGGAGAATACTTTGCTTTTGGTTATAGCACACAGATCCTGACCTGCGTCACTTTCACACTGTTATTTAGACTTGGGCTGGGAAACATTAACTTTCAACTATAATACTGTTTGCAACAGAAGAAATTTAACTCCCCTGAAATCAACATCGTTTTGTCCATTGGATTTATAAACCTACTTGATTTAGATTGGGTGCTAGCACTATTCTTTTAGTGCCTCCCACCAGTGGTTAGCTGAAGCTGTGCTGTGTGGATAGGGGCTTTAGCTAATCCCTCTCTCTACTACTCCCTGCACTTGCCACTGCGCCGGATCTATGTATTATGCTGCTCTGACACGTACTACACAGTGTGGCTCTGCCCTGGCCCCTCTCTTCTGCTAGGATTATTGGTCCCAGCAGGAGGTTTGCATATGTCCCCTAACATTATTAAATGAGGATCAGGCCCAAAGAGGGTTGCATGGATACGATCTAGATTACAGGATAGAACATCTGTGGATGAAAGGGATTATTATTTCATGTGACTTAAAGGTAGCCAAGCAATGTAACAAAGCAATGAGAAAGGCAAGCCAGATGCTTGGTTGCAGAAGGAGAGTTGTAGTAATGCCCCTTTAAAGATAGTTGGTATGACCTCACCTAGATTACTGTGTTCAGTTCTGGAGGCCATATCTCCAGAAAGACAGAAATACATTAGAGACTGTGCAAAGAAGAGCAACTAAAATGGTCCATGGCCTGTGTCACAAAACATACCAAGAAAGGCTAGAGGAACTAAACATGTATAGCTTGGAGCAGAGGAGGGGAGGGGGATATGATAGCAGCTTTCAAATATATCAAAGGTTGTGACCAGCTAGAGGAGGGTGGTAATTTACAACAATGTACCAGAACGAAATGCATTTAAAATATTCAATTTATTTGATAGGTATTAACTTCTTATTTTCTTTCCTCTGGTTAACAGTACCTTACACTGCAAATATAATGCTTCCAGGCTGCCAGATTCGTCTGTGTAGATAATTTGCATTACATTAGCATTGCCAAAACTTTTCTCTTCCACTTTCTCCAAAGCCCGGATCCTTGACAGATGTATAAATGAACTTTTCTGCAAAACATACCAAAAACATTTATGAGTATTCTGAGCACATCTTCAAATCTTTATCAGGAGTCATGTCATTTAAATAAGGGTATTTAAAACTTAAATTAGAAAAGGGATGAATCGCATCCCTGAAAATGGTAATCAATGTAAATTACATCATGATATCTTCATGGTTTTAGTACAGATATTCTATACAGCCAGAACACATGCTCCTAAGTTTGAGATCTAGGCAGTGGAGCATTACCCATATCAGTGCTCCCTAAAGCAATAACTGAAATTTGACTAATGCAGTTGATGCCTATAATTGCTTTAATTTAACTCCAATGTTTTAAAAATATTACCTATGTAATGTTCCAATGGGTTTTATGTAAATAAACATAATCAATAGGTATATATACAATTACAAATTGGAAAGAATGTCCAGGCAATTATATGTTGCTTTTTTAAAAGTAATTCTGAAGTGTAAAATATAAAACTATTCAAAGCCACCAGAATAATAATGTGCTGGTAATTATTCATTTAATTAATTAAAACAGACATCTCACTGTAAGGGCATCTGTTTTGGTTTAAGTATTTCTATATACAGATCTCGACGCAATGCATATGCTTTATAATTACACTAGACAATAATAGCATAATACTGATGTCATGCACATATCCATTATATCAGTTAAATCAATATACTAGAATTCATTGTACTACATATATGTTTAATCACTAATAGGACAGACATTTCTAAGAATGATTCCAGAAAGTTGCATTTTATTTGCCCACAATACCTGTTTTACCTTCTGTAATAATTTAAGCAACTTTCATAGGCTACCTTAACTAATCGTGCGTATTTTCTGCCTTAAGGAGGGAAAATGCACACGGACAATGATCCACCCTCCCTCCCTCCCAGCCTAAGCTACACTCACTTTACCCAACTTCTCACGGAGGCTGCCGTGGCATGCCTCCTCTTACCTTAAAAACTACGTGCAGTCTTTAAAGATATGCAGACTACGCATGCACAGAACGAAAAAGTGGAAAAAGGTGTGAACCAGAGCCTTTAAGACTAAAGGCCACTATAGTAGGTATTTAACTTTTCTTTAAACAACTATGCTCCAGTTCTTTCCATGTATTTTCACATTAATGTCCTGTATCCATTAATAATAATAATAAGAGTCTCATAACTGATTATTCTAATATGAGGATTAGAGAAAAGAACAAATCAAAGCATTATATACTGAAAGATGTGGTACATGACGGCAAGTGTAATACTACAGGGCAGTCACTTTCTTAAGTCTGAAAACTCCATTAATACAAAATTCGTATTTTCATAATATAGAGTATTTACCTTGGAAAACTGAGTCTTTGCAAAACTCAAAGCATCAACAGTTAATGAGAGAAAGAGTTTTTTGAAAGATGAAGTCAACAAGTATCCTTTACATTTTGTTTTGTAGACCATTAATTGACCTTCTTTGACTGTGAGACTCTGAAGGTTTAGTGACTTCTGTAGGTCTAATTCTGTAACAGAGATACAATTACAGCAAACATAATAATAAAATATCGAATCTTTATTTTGTAGTGATACAATCATTTGAACACAATGTCCAACATTATAAGAGACTAGCCTGTATGGAATATTTGATCTGAACCTGTCAACCATGAGCGACAGCAAATCAAATTTCAATAACAGGTTCACATGACCACCGACTGGAAATACCTTCTTTCTCTTCAATATCAATAAGTCTGATAATGAATTCCTTCAGTTGGGAAACTCCTTGCTGGATGGTTGGTTGTAGTGGAGCCATCCAGGATTCCTTGGCTCTGCTGGCTGGAGCATCCATATTCCCCACGTTCTGAACAGCCTATAATTAAAATATATGACTAACTTCACCATCTGCACACTACAGAAACAGACTAGGAACATTACAAACAGGGAATATTTTGCTTACATGTTTACCTGCTTGGAGCAAATCTATTTCATTCTAAACAAGTCTATTGCAAACATTGGTAAATACTCATATATTCAGCCTACCATATGGCTTGTTGCTAAGTAACTATACTAATCATTACTTTTTCAAAACAGAAGCAGATGCACAATGCACTTATGCTGAGTGTGAATAACTCAAGTAACAATTATAAATGTATAACTTAAAAAAGACCTCCCTTGTGCCCTTCCTATCTGAAGACTCATACAGACTGCAGAAGGAGCTGACTTGTGTTGGGCATTGACAATGTTGCCAACTTTATTTTCATTCTTACTTTAAAAAAAAAAAAAAAAAAAATTTAATTAGCAAAATAGCTTCTTGATAGACAGTGATTCAGATCTGTGCGTGCAAATATGTTGCACAAATGTGCTTGGAAACATGTTGCATGTTGCATGAGATGCAGAGCTGTGCATAACTGTGTCTTTGGACAAGCATGTACGTGCCAAAATATGCAGCGCAAGGAAAGTGCAGCATACTGTAGCTGGTAAAAACTGTTATAAATACAATGAACAGTTCAGATGATATATAAAGAAAGTAAATGAAATAATGTATTTTTTTTTATAAATTTTTTTTAATACAAATATGCTAATTTTGGAAAATATATTCGTCAGAATTTATAGCATCATTAAACAGCAGAAGCAACTTCATGATTATATAAATGATTTTCCAGGTTGAAATATAAAGAAAAGTGTCTGTAATAGGTTGTTTATTGTGTGCCCCAGACACATGAGCTGCAGAAGATGCAAATAATTTAATGTAAATAGACTATTGTTACATCTGCTTCTAACCAGAATCAGGTGCACTTGCCTTGGCATGCCCTTACTGTACATTGACTACATCCCTCCACCCCTTCCCCAACACGCCCCTCAGCGTGCAAGTCCCTGACACCAGGGTTGCACTATGATCTAAATCATCAATAACTGCGCACTCTTCAGTTCTGTGCATTCGCAATGCAAATAAATATCATGCCAGCTGGTGTACGCTCTGATCTGGATCGGGGCCAGTGGGAGAATATGTGACAATCAGAGTAGGCAATGCTTGTAGAACAGGCCTAGGTAGCCTATGGAACTCCAGCTTTTTTGAAGCTAACTGGAATCTTCCACTCTTTAATCAAGCTACTTACTCAATTCTGGAAAAACAAAACTACGACATCAACTCTCCCTCAGTTATCAGACTGTTTCCCAGCGTCCATGCCATTCAAAGCTGCTTAAGAAATTTGTCTACACTCGCTTCACTCATTTCTTTTGACATTGTTGACCGTTCTTTTCTCATACAAATGTAACAATCCCTAGGTATTTATTGCACAGCTCTTTCCAGTGTCACGTTTCGTGAGTGTTGGGGATCGGTTCCGGGTTTCAGGGACTGAGACAACTGCGCTGATTTGAAGTGGAAATGAGCGGGTTTAATAACAGTAGGAAGCATACAGGAATATTGGATGAAAGTATGAGTCCGTAATAAACAGTCACTGAAAATATGAGTTCATGGCAAATGTTTCAGAGATAGAACTGTAATGAAAGTCCTTGGTTGCCAAGTGGTTCCTTGGATACACAATGGTTGGTAGAGAGTCCAAGTGGTAGTTGGTAAAAGTAGTCGTTGTAGGTGTTTGACAGCTGGATAGCAGATAGGGACTGGACCACGAGACTTGGAACAGGACTGGACCACTGGACTGGACCACGAGACAGGAACAGGACTGGAACACTGGACTGGATCACGAGACTTGGAACAGGACTGGACCACTGGACTGGACCACGAGACAGGAACAGGACTGGAACACTGGACTGGATCACGAGACTTGGAACAGGACTGGACCACTGGACTGGACCACGAGACAGGAACAGGACTGGAACACTGGACTGGATCACGAGACTTGGAACAGGACTGGACCACTGGACTGGACCACGAGACAGGAACAGGACTGGAACACTGGACTGGATCACGAGACTTGGAACAGGACTGGACCACTGGACTGGACCACGAGACAGGAACAGGACTGGAACACTGGACTGGATCACGAGACTTGGAACAGGACTGGACCACTGGACTGGACCACGAGACAGGAACAGGACTGGAACACTGGACTGGATCACGAGACTTGGAACAGGACTGGACCACTGGACTGGACCACGAGACAGGAACAGGACTGGAACACTGGACTGGATCACGAGACTTGGAACAGGACTGGACCACGAGACAGGAACAGGACTGGAACACTGGACTGGATCACGAGACTTGGAACAGGACTGGACCACGAGACAGGAACAGGACTGGAACACTGGACTGGATCACGAGACTTGGAACAGGACTGGACCACGAGACAGGAACAGGACTGGAACACTGGACTGGATCACGAGACTTGGAACAGGACTGGACCACTGGACTGGACCACGAGACTTGGAACAGGACTGGAACACAGGACTGGAACGCAGAACTGGATCGCAGGAGTGGAATGCAGGAGTACCAGGCACCTAGGAGACCTAGTTGTTCTGGCACTGATGGACCAGTGCACAGGGTTTAAATAGTGCGCCCTGTGCACCGATTGGCTGGAGGTCTGGAGAGCAGGAACACCATTGGAGAAGTGCGATCACCTGATCCATCCAAGATGGATCGAAGTACTGCTGGTTTGCCGCCAGAATTCCATGTGAGCAAACGCTGCAGTAATACTGGTAAACAGGCACAGGGCTGTCACTGTTTCAGTGACAGCTTCCGACGGACCGCAATCGCTGCACAGCGGGAGATGGCAGTTCTCAGGGGGCCAAAGCATAGGTAAGTGCAGCGTCTGCCGCGGGTTGTGATATCCAGGTTCACATTCTACTTATCTACTATCTAATTGCTCATGCCGTGTTCATTTTATTGGATCCACCTTCCCTGCCCTTCCACAATCTGTGTGGATTTCAGTATTATCTTTGCAAATGATACACAAATATACCTATCTCCACTATCCACTCCTGATCTCTCACTAACTTTATTAGTTTTAGTAACCAGTAATTAGTCTTAGCTTCTTATGTGCATATCTGACCGAAATGACCTACTGCGTATGTGTAGGCAACATTTTAACTGTGGAACCTTTGCTTTATTGTTATTCATTTGGGATTGTCAACCCCAGTAGTACACACAGTGGTTTCAATACCTACCGTTCGGACTCCCCACATACCATCTAGGGAAGTTCCCTGCGGGCCGTGTGGTTCTCATTTCACCATTGTTTTCAGTACATGTTATTGATCCTATGGGGCTATGATGTTGATGTTGTTGCATGTTTTTTTAATGTGTTTATTTTTATGTTAATAAGAATTTCTTATTTAATTTATTTATTTATTAAAATTCTAGATTTAAGATTAAATATCAACAACTTCTGAACCTCTTGTATTACTGGATTTCCTTTAGTGCGGCTATTTCAATTTTTCTTTACTTACTTTTTGTGTATTGCATATACCTGTCTAGCCAGCGCTCACAAGGAGATCCTTTTTATGTTTGTTTCCTTTCTAAGGAACTTTCCCTGGTTAACATTCTTTCCTAGTTGGCGCACATTCTTTCTTGATTTATTTAAGTTTTTTTTGTGCTTACCAATTGTTGCTGACAACTTTGGAAAGTTTGCAGATTTAATCTGTATGAAGGAGTGTCACTCTAAAAGAAATCTATTCCTTAGCGAAAAAAACCAACAACACAAAATAAAGCCCCCTTCTGAGAATCATCCACAGGATTTAAGATAAAAAAGATTTTTTGAGACTAGAATCACTATTAAAGGAAGAAATTAAACAATGGTGCGATTTTTTAAACAAATATTTAGACACCAAAACGAACCCTAGAGGCCTACGTATTTTTAAGGCATTAGCAATTCCTGATGAACCTGAATTGCATAAGGAATGGATTGGTATTCTGTACTCATGCTCTGTTTCACTGATGAAATAATTGATTAAATATAGAGAGAATAAATTGCAAAGTGTTGTAAGGGATAGTGATTTGATGAAAGAAAAAATTAAAAATGAACAGAATAATCCTGAATTTAAAGAAAGAGATGTCTTACTTGATAGATATATTTTTAAGTTTGAAAATGAAATTAGAGACACAAAAATGTAAAAATTTCAAAGTATGATTATACTCACAATCAGGTGAGAAGTTATCGGAAAAAAGGTTTTAAATTTAATCAACAACAACAAGGGAACTTTAATGGTAATAACAGAAACAACACATTTATGTATAAAAATGGTTATAACAGACAGGTGAGAAATTCCTCCCATTTTGAAAATCATGGGAGTGGAAAAAGGTACAGCACCAACGATCAAATGAAAAAGGTAAATTCAATTATAATTCTAACATACCTAAACAACTATTCAATAAGAAGGATGAGAATAGAAGCACAAACTCACAAGAGATCCCCTCCAGAAATGATATGGAGACCAGACTTACAGATTAGAGTCTACCCATGTATCCAATAACACATGCCTAGAGTGCTCTAAATCGGTAGATAATACCACAAGAAATGACAATTATACTTCACATGAGCAATCTACTAAACCCAAAGAGTTTAGACATTCCTCCCCCAATGTTTTGTCAGGTATTTCCAATAATTCCAAGACCCAGCCCCCAGCTCACACTGTATCCCTTGGTTCTCCTCCCTCCTCTTCTTCTTTTTTAGAGATTGTGAGGGGGGCAGATCTCACCTTGTACAACCACTACGAGCCCTTTTCGCAAATCTCATCAAAAATACAGATTACGAGGCAAAAGAGGAAGGGGGTGCGCATCTGCCCGCACCTAATTCATTCTTAACTGTGAATAAGGTCCTGAATGTCTTTCTGACATTTCATCTTGGATGTCCTACCACCAACTCAAACTTAATCTTTCAACTACAGATCTTTCAACTGCAGAACTAATAATATTTCCATCTGCCAATAAAAGCTACCCATTCAGTCTCTCTATTTCTGGAGACAACACTGAAATAATCACTACTCTTATAGCTCACTGCTGTTACATGCCGAGCATGCCTTCTACTCACCCCTCCGGGCCCTCACGCACAAGCCGGTCGCGGCTTGTAAACAAATCCCCACGTGGAGCGCCGCTGCAGCCTCAGGCGGGCGTGCGCTCCGCTTCCTAGTTACAATGTCCAGGGGCGCTCTTTCACGCTCGCTATTAAGGTCCATCGTTGGTTGAAAGAGCGTCATATGGAGAAAAAACTCCCCAACGGTCGTCTTCTCCTCCCAGGTGCCTCCGGAGTCTACATCTTCTGAAGAACCCATGCTGATTGGATCCTTCCGCCTCTCCAAGCAGGAGAAGTCCCGGCGTCGCATGATGGGTCTGTGTCTCTACTGCGGTGGAAAGGCTCACAGAGTGGATAACTGTCCCAACAAGCTGGCACTTTCGGGAAACGCTTAACCCACCTCCGTTTGGGTCTTCGTCTAATTACTTCAAAGAATTCCTTTCTAGTCCCTGCCTGTCTACACCTCGATAACCAGAGGGTCGACTTACTTGCCTTCATAGACTCCGGGGCAGCTGGTAATTTTCTGGACATTAACCTAGCCCGCTCCCTGGGCATTGGTGCCAAAATCATTACTCCTCCTCTCACGGCTTGCGGCTTGGATAGTAGACCTTGTCAGATGGTTTTATTCAGAGGAGCACCTCACCAGTATGTCTGTCTGTTGGCATATGCCATACTGAGCAATTGGAGCTCCTACTCATCCATTACCCATTGGAACAGCTGGTTCTGGGTCATCCATGGCTACAGACTCACAATCCCGTCATAGACTGGTCCAAAGGGGAGATCGTCAGCTGGAGCAACTTCTGTTCTGAATCTGGTACCTCCTGTCCCATCCGGCTTGGACAGACGTCGGTTTCCGGTATTCCTTCATCGACCATTCAATACCCACTCTGGGCACTACTAGTACCTTGTTATTCCGTTTGGTCTCTGCAATGCGCCAGCTGTGTTTCAAGACCTGATTAATGAGATCCTCCAAGATTATCTGGGAAGATTTATTGTGGTATATCTCGACGACATCCTTATCTTCTCTCAGGACTTGGACATTCATTGCCATCATGTCCGTCTAGTTCATTCCCGCTTGTGTGAACATCACCTCTTTGCCAAGCCCGAAAAATGTGAGTTTGACGTGAGGAAAGTTACATTCTTAGGCTACATAATTTCTCCCGATGGCTTCTCCATGGACCCGGCCAAGGTAAAGGCTATCTTGGATTGGGTGCAGCCTTGCAATCTGAAGGCTACTCAGCACTTCCTGGGGTTCATCAACTACTACAGGCGCTTCATTCGAAGTCTATCTATGCTCGTCACCCCCATCTCGGATCTCACCAAGAAGGGAGCTGATCCCAGAAGATGGCCCCTCAAGATTTCCAGGCTCTCAAAAAAGCATTTATCTCAGCACCCATTCTTCGGCATCTGGACCCAGAATTACCCTTTATTGTGGAGGTGGATGCTTCAGACATCGGGGCCGGGGCGGTTCTTTCTCAACAAGGTCCAGTTGACAAGTTGTCTTCCCCTTGTGTGTACTTCTCCAGAAAATTCTCGACAGCTCGACAGGAATAGAGAGTTGCTGGCCATTAAGTTGGCTTTTGAGGAATGGCGACATTGGCTGGAGGGTACCTCTCATACCATTTTGGTCTTTACAAATCACAAGAACCTGGCTTACATTGAGGCCGCCAAAAGACTGACTCCCAGGCAGGCCAGGTGGGCCTTATTCTTCACTCGATTCAATTTTAATATTACCTTCAAGAGAGCAAATGCTTTGTCCCGGTCTTTTTCTTCTGAGCATGCCCCCCCCCCCCCGGTCCATTGTTCCTCCCTCATCCATCATCATGGGATTCACACAGGACTTATACTCTCTCATCTTGAAGGCACAGGAGCGTGGGCATCTGTAAACCTTAGGAGGGCAGTACTTCTTGAGTTCCACTTTTGTAAGACCCTGGATCTCCTTTCTCGCAATGTGTGGTGGCCTGCCATGTCCAAAGATGTCAGGGAATTAATCAATTCCTATACTATTTGCACTCAGAATAAGTCTCCTCGTTCACCTCCTGTGGGTCTCCTTCATCCATTGGCTATCCCCAAACGCCCTTGGACCCATCTCTCGATGGACTTCATCACAGACCTTCCAAAATCCTCTGGTAACACAGTCATCCGGGTCATTGTCGATCGCTTCAGTAAGATGGCCCACTTCGTGCCTCTGGAAGGATTGCCATCGGCTCAGTAACTAGCCAATTTGTTTGTCAAGCACATCATCCATCTGCATGGACTGTCCTCAGATGTGGTCTCTGAATGCTTCCCATTCTGCCACCAAAGTTTCCCCATTCTTCTGCGTTTGGGGGTATCATCCCAGAGCCAATTATTTTCTACAGCCTGAGATGGACCAGTCCCCAGTCCGGGTTTATCAGGATGAGAATGAATTGGTGTGGTACCTCGGGATTACCTCGGTGAGTACCGGGGTGAACACCGGAGAAAGAGGTAGCGTGACCGAATCGACTGCCGGGGTACGTGAACTTTATTATCGGGAGGTTTTCACCAGAGCCCCTGATGGTGGGGATGAATTTGGCCATATATGACATGTTTTTCTATGTCCCAAAGGTAAGCATGTTTGGAATGCTTAGCATGGCTGCGCTGATAGAACTTCAAGGCTCAGCATTGCTGAGCCTTGTATTAATATCAGCGTCAGCATGTTAAGCCTTCTAAACATGTTGCGCTGTAGCCGGTGAAAACATTTTTTTTTTTTTTTTTAAATACCAAAAAATGTCCAAAAAAACATTCATACTAAACATTTACAGACATGTGAATAAAATGAACTTTTTCAATTTATAATATTGTCCCCTAACATGAAATGAATACAGGTGGTCACACTGTTTTTTAATAAATTTCTTTTAAACTTAAGTGTGTTGCATAAAGAAATATAAATTCATTTTGACTCACCGTTTAGCTGTCCTCATTCTTGGGAAGAGTTGCTTGTAGTTTTTTCTTAATTTGAAGTAATTCTTCTCCTGTTGCTTGTAGAATCTTATCCGCTTGCTTGAAGAAGATGTTCCGGTCCTTCCTCCTGCTCTTCAGCCTCTTCAGGCACTTGCCCCGACGACATGCTCTCTCCTCTTTGGTGCCGCTACTAATGACCATTCGGTCAGTAGAGGGCACCCTTTTATAGAAATTATGATGTCATTTACATTAGTGGGCTCTAGTGAGCGCTCTAGTGTTTATGACGTCATAACTTTTATAAAAGGGTGCCCTTTAGTGTCCAAATGGTCATTAGTAGCGGCACCCAAGAAGCGGAGGGATCATGTCGTCGGGGCAAGTGCCAGAAGAGACCAAAAAGCAGAAGGAAGGACCGGAACATCTTCTGCAAGCAAGCGGACAAGATTCTTCAAGCAACAGGAGAAGATTAACTTTAAATAAAGAAAAAACTACAAGCAACTCTTCCCAAGAATGATAAGAGCTAAACGGTGTGTCAAAAATAATTTTTTATTTCTTTATGCAACACACTTAACTTAATTAGCAGTATTGGAAAAAAACAGTGTGGCCACCTGTGTTAACACGTCTGTCAATGTTTATTATATATGTTTTTTAGACACTGTTTTTTTTTGTGTAACCGGCTACAGTGCAGCATGCTTATATGGCTTAACATGCTGACGCTGATATTAATACAAGGCTCAGCAATGCAATGTAGTTCTATCAGCACAGCCATGCTAAGCCTTACAACCATGCTGCGCTTGCTTTTTTATATTTTTTGAAGCAAAAAGCAATGTCAATTTTTCAAAGGAAAATCGATGTGCTTTTATAGAAAAGCACATCGATTTACCCCTTGAAAAATAGATGTGCTTTTATAGAAAAGCACATCGATTTACCCCTTGAAAAATCGATGCTTATCGACGGTGATTGAAATTCAAGTGTAAAAATAGTCTGTTAGTGAGAATCGCGGCGAGACCAATCGTTTTGAAATCGCTTGCAAAAAGCAACCTTAGTAAATATACCCCCTGGTGTGCACTTCTGTTGCAGGCATATCACAGGTGCTTCTGATTACCTTGTTTAACTCCCTCTACACTTGCCCTATTTAAATGCTTGCCTGACATCACTTCCTTTTCAGAACAACAGATTGTCTATGTCTGCTGAATCGTGTCTTCGAGCTCGCTCATGTGTTCTGGTTCCTGGTTGTGTTTCACTACTCTGTTCCAGCTTCTCATCGTACTTCCAGTTACTTTCCACTGGTTCCTGCCTCTCTCTCCGTGTCCAGCTCCAGTGTCTCATCATCTCTGGTCTCAGCACTGCTGTGTCTCCTGGTTCCAGCACAGCTTCAGTCATATCATCATATCCAGCCTCAACTGCAGTGTCTCCACTCCCTGCAACTACTATTCCTGCTCTCTGTGGATCTCGCCTCACCATCTGTGTCTGTGTGCTTGGTCAGAGGGCCGCAACCTGCCCCTTGCCTGCAGCCAAATCCATCCCCACCATCAAAGGCTCTGGTAAATATCTGGCTTGGGGTTAGACTCTGCACCTCTGGTCCGGCGTGGTCCGGACCGGCGCTGAGCTCGGTGAGTGACATCCACTGTGTCAGTCTCAATACTGGTTACATGCATTTTATAGAATCAAATACAAAATTCCTTTGGTAAGATAAAAAGTCATAAATAAGACTGCACTCGGTACATATCCACACTCATCTTAAGATATGTCAGATCTTCACAGGATATGCTTTCCTCTACATTAAACAAATTCCCAGTTTCCTAGTTACAGGACTTCTGCTGGCTGCACCCACTCCCTCACACATTCAGACTAGCTTATACTCAAATTTCAAATGTTCCCTTAAAACTCTCCTTTTTAGACAAACTTACCAAATTCCTCAACCTACTTCTTAATATTTGACTACCCTATAAACAACTATTTTGCTATCCAACATTACTTTTTTTATTACATGATTTACACAAACTTGAACATTTTTTTCTTTTCATACTAAAATTACACTCATTTCTACTACTGACATTGCTGTGTGACTGGATCACACAGAACACTAGACCCAGATTCAGATATTAAAAATAGAGGAAAGTTACTACTGGGAATAACCATGTTGATTTCAGGGGGAGTCAAGTTAATTGTGTTCTTTGCATGTAGGGATATAATTTTGAATTGCTTACTGCACACCGATACTGACCAGCTTTACTTTTACACTATTATTTAGACTTGGGCTAAACTGTAAAACACTATGTAATCTAATGGCTCTATATAAAAACATAATAAAAATAAGTAAATAAGATATGTTTAAGTATAGGCCTACATATTCCTCAAACATTTCTTTTACCACTTATCCATACATACGAAGAGTTGTGTTACCTTAGCTAAGAGGAGCAGTGACCGGCTAGTGCGCGCGTCAGCATGTTTCTCTCTAAGATGGAAGAGCTTAGGCGACATAATTGCAGGGGAGAAAAAGCGAAGACACAGAAAACTGGTCACCGCGATGAACTTAACATTCTGAAAAACAAGAAACCAGTAACAATACTTGTTATTGGAATGTGCATGCTAGATATATGGAATAAAGCAACCTATCAATTTATTGTGAACTAGAGACCTCTCTGAAAGACTTCATAACCAATATTAATTTATTTGTAATTTAATTAAGAAATATAATGAACATTGGTTCAGGCAACAACATGGCTGCCCTTACTTTGTCTAAGGCCTTATATAAATAAGTCTCTTAGTCCTAATCAAACTGTCATACTCATACTGTAAACATCAACCATAGATAAAACAGGCCATGGTGCAAATTACATTTGCACAATTTAAATGTGAAATTCCTGATAAATGGCTTTGCTAAGGTGTAATCTCAATGTTTTGGCACATGCCAGAATTTAATGTCGTATCATGTGCATTTGTTTTTCAAGTCTGACTAATGTGTGTTTATTTAGCCCTAATCAAACTGTAATGTTCATACTGCAAACAACGGGCCGGATTCAGAGCTCCGGGCGCATATGTTTTCCGACTTGAGATACTGCACATGCGCAGTAACTATCTAACGTCATCTACATTTTCTTTTAGAAACGTAGATTGCGTAAAGACCGCATTTACGCAATCTACGTTTCTAAAAGAAACGTAGATGACGTTAGAAAATTACTGCATAGTATCTCAAGTCGGAAAACACCGGGCGCAGAGCTCTGAATCCGCCCCAACCTCCACAAATCACACAGGCCAGAGTACAAATTCTGACAAGGTATCAAAGAAACATTGCCATTATTGAACTGTTAAATGAGATGACTATGTCAAGAAACATTTTATTGGAATATGTTACTTACATGATAAACTGGATCCATGATGTAATGTTTTTACTTACCATATGCTTATTTTCAGGAAAGCGCTCTTCCACCCGCTTGTAGAGTTGACGGAATGTAGCCCGTATCGTGGCAGGACAAATCTTCACTGACCTAGCTATTGCTATAAGGAGGTCAGTCAGATAAGACTGGAGATGCTGAGCGCTCTGAAGGATAATTTCACTCTCAGTCTGTATCCTGTGTAATCCTGAGCACCTTAGAAGATAAATTGAATGAATGTTTAATACATATTTCTAAAGTAGTATTTGGCTAGTAAATTTGTCTAGTTATGTCACTTATTATATAGAAATGCCATTTGTATTTCAAACAAGTCACTCAATATTTATGGGTAGAGTATTGAATTTTATCAAAATTGAAAGTCTCATCACTATATGAAGGGTTTTAGCTATTGAGTTGTATATGGGTTCCCTTTTAACTGTAGGTTAATAATTGTTTTATGGCCTTGGTGTCAGGTAAAGATGTACAACAAAATGGATCTAGCATGAAATGTCGACAAGTCAAACAGTCAAATGTTGACAATTGAGTATTATGTTAGTATTTTATTGTAACATCTGTAAACCTAATGTAATGCAGATGGCTTGTAGAACATTTGAAAAACAATAATATATATGTAATATATATGTAATACTAACATAGGATCTGATTCACACATAAAAATAAACTGAATCTCTGTGCGTATTTTTATGGATAAACTGCGCATGCCCAGAACACAATGTTGCACGAGATCCAGATGTTATGCGTGGGAATCCATTAAGCACAGATTTCAATTCTGTTCTTAGTGAGATAAGTAAGAAGGGGCATGCCAGTCCTCCGTTAGAAGGAAGATAAGAAGAATGGGTGGGGGGAGGCATTTGAATGGGGCATTAAGGGCATGGTTTGCTAAGTATGCACGTACTAGAGTAACTTAAGCACACTCATACGCACAAAGAGTTAAGGTAACACTATAGATGTAAAAGTCAGCTAAATGGGAGTGTCATGGGAGTTGTCTTGCCACTTAGGTGCATATTTTTCTTAATACGCGCGCACTTATTAAAACTTATCTGTGCATCAGGCCCATAATACTGTCGCTGTCTGGATCTTCCCCACTATTCTTTGGGGATGCATTTTGAGGAACAAAAGTTCCATTATCGAAATACAGGTAGCTAAAAGCTCATTTTCAGCTGTCTCTATTTCATAAATTTTACTAATTAGAAACATTCACTAATGAATTGGTAAGTACGCCAAAGTAATTTTTTGCCATACTTACCTATTCATCAATTTGGAAAACGCTGTGGCACCGGACCTGACAAGCGAGTCTTACAGGGAAGCATAATGGGAGTATTAGGGTTAGGATGAGGGAAGGGAAAGGGAGACTTAGGCTGCAGGCAAGGGAGTCTTAGGGTCATGCCATGTGTAAGGGAGTTTTAGGCAGGCTGTGGAGAAGGGAATGATCGATTGCTTTTTCTTGGTGAGGTAGAAGCAATCGATTTCACAGTCAGTTCGAAACTGGCTGCTAGAAAACGGCCCTTTCGAAAGAGGCGTTTTAACCGGACCCCCATACTCATTCTTTGGGAACATAAATGTGCTCTTTGATTATTATTGGGAAATAAATTGTTCAGACTAAACTGAGAAATACTGTTGGAGCTTTAGGTACTATTTAGTTATTAAGTAACTACACGCACATTAAAAGTGTACCAAAATTAGTATTTCCCTCACCCTGCTTCTTTAATCTCGACTTTACTTGGATCCAGTTCAATATATTTTTTTTCTTCAAAGATACGATTGATTGTTGGTCCGACAACACTATGTAGATATTGTGTTCCTGCTACCTAAAAAAAAATATATAATTTGTATTCAAATTCATTTTTTAAAATAATTTATTTTTATTGTAGTATGAATGAATGAGATTACAACATAGATTTACACAGCCTGGATATCAACAATTGTGTAAGATGACACTCATCCATTAGAAACAGTTTTACAAAAAAAAAGTAATAATAATAAATGCCTGGTGCATCTTAAAAACATTGAACATTTTCAGACCATTTCCACAATTCTTCTTTTATAGAAAGCCTGGGGTACCAGTTATTAAAATTGCCTCATTGACTTATAAACAAGAAAGAAGAGATATCTTGGAGTCATTCTTGTGTTAGTCACATCTTCAGATATAATTGGGGGGGGTCTCGTGCGTGCACCCTCAATTTGTACCAGTAGGTGTTATGGAAGAATCTCCATATCTGATTTTTAATTGGTTCAGAAAATCATTGATGAATCTTCATGCTCTCAACCAAAATTGTTTGGTTATTGGGCAGTTCCATAAACAGTGGTTCAGGTCTGCCTCTAGGAGGCCACACTTAGGACACTTATGGTTTTGTGTAACGCATTACATTTTATTTAGTTTAATTAAGAATGAAGGAACTAGTTCCTGATCTACTTTTATTACAACAAATGTGAGCTATTAGTTCATAAACATATTCATAAATTAACTGGAACTACTTTCCCAGCGACCAAATAAAGGACAGAATAAATGTTCTTTCCAAGTTTCTAACTTCTAATTAGTTTATAGTTCGCCAGGACAACTTTATTAAGAGTTTACACTTCTTTAGTGAAATATTTCTAAAAAATTTTGTATTCCGGATATATAAATGCAAAAACATGATAAGTAGCTATCCAGAGACAAAAATACTTAATAATTGTAGCATTTTAAAATTCTGGTAATATATTTGATAAGTTATGTATATGAAATTAAATTGGAAATAACACAAAAAACAGTCATAGGGAATCCAAGATTATGATAGATTTGTTTTGAAGCCAGAATCTTTTTTACATTAATCCATAAAAATTTTAATTGGTACAATATTAACAGCAAAACAAGATATAGGCCCGTATTCACAGCACCGGTCGTATGACACATAGGTCCGTAAATTACAGAGAATAGCTACTGCGCATGCATAGTAACTATTTTACGTAATCTATGTATTGTTTCATTACGTAGATTGTGTATATGCAGTCTTAATTTACGGACGTATGTGTCATTTGTCCGGTGCTGTGAATCCGGGCCATAGTTATATTTTTTATTTTGAGGAATCCCACTCTAGGTGAACAGTAGATAACATAATAGATGATTTACCTTAAGAAATGATTCCATTGATTTTGAAGCCAAAGAGTTGCTTCGAAATAAAGTGTTTGGTTCATCTATGGAAAGTATACATTAAATTTACAATAAAAATATTGCTAAATATCAATATTTATATTAAAAGCCCCAATAATCATAATCTTCTACTAAACATCCTTTTTTCCCACATAAAGTTTGTTTGTGTCACACCAGTGTTACCATGATGGACAAGTTGATGCATTGATGTTAATGGTCATCATTACTTATTTATCAAGTTTTTTTTTTTTTATATAAATTAAATATATTAAACCTGTAAATAACACATATCTTAACAATAGAGAACCACCTACAGCTTTAGGTTTCTGAAAATACAAATTGTTTTACCCTCTATTCTTACTATGTATCTTGATGAGATAGGGGACATAAAATGTCTTTAGTATACGTGTCATATCATAGTATAGTTTAGTGTATATATCATATCTTTTTTTTGTTTTAATAAATTGGCATCAAGATGCTTACAAATGCACTTTTCTATAAAACATTCCACCAAAGGGCTGATACATAAGATTATAAACAGTAAACTATTTCTTATAAACTAGTGTAGTGAAGACACTTATATTAACAATACAAAATACTATTTTTTTTTAAATATTTTGTGGTATATATTATTGCAGTGTTTCCCAACCTCGGTCTCAAGGACCATCAACAGTCCATATTTTTCAGGTCTCATCACAGAATCACAAATGATACAAAGGGCCTGATCCAGAGCTACGATGTTACACTGAGCGCTGTAGCGCTCAGCGTAACATCGCTGCTCTGGGCTTTTCTCGCCGTAATCCATTTTTCTGGGTGCCCTGAATCGGTCGTCCATAACTACAGTGTAGTTACGGACCAAGGGGCGGGCAGCTCCGTAACTACGCTGTAGTTACAGAAGGTAGACAGGAGAAGGGAAATTAGGAAGGCAGGGCTGAGTTAGGGACTTACGAGCGTGTGGCCGGAGTAATTACCCACTGTTACTCTGGCTGAAGTTAAGGTAGCCTTCAGCCGACGTAACAGTAGGTGATTACGCCGGCCACAGGGGGAGTGTCGGGGGAGTGTTCTAGAGCTAAGTAAGTACGGCCAGCGGGCCAGCGTAGCTCTGGATCAGGCCCAAAGAGTGGAACTGTTAAAATGAACACACCTGTTCTCCAGAAAGAAGACCTGAAAATCATACATTGTTAGTGGTCCCCAAAAACTGAAGTTGAGAAACACTGTATTAATTAACTCATTTAATATATTGACATAAAACTTGGAGAAATTGTCACAAAAGGTTGCCTCATGTGTCCAGTGTTCTTTGGCCCATGTTCTGAGTAGAAGCAAATTATATATATCTAGTCACTCTTGGCACTCAAATTTAGCCCAAACGAGTGCTAATTACCTTTGGCTTTGCATAGGGGACTGCGGAGTGTAAAATAAACAATAACAAAAAAAAATTATAAAAAGTACAGAAATAGTGTTTATGGTGCTGCTACAGACATATTTATCTATCGTTCTTCCCCAAGTGATAAAAAAGATGGAGTCCTGTACATACAAGATAAACATCACTTGACTCCTTATGTCGACATACGCATATGAACAAATAAATTACTGCATAACAGCTATGTAGAAAAAAAATCCAACCTTAATACAAATACAGCATTTGAAGTAACAAAATTTCCAAACTTACTTGTTTTATCAAGCTCCAGTCTGAAGAGCAAATCCAAAAATTCTTTCGCTAGCCCTTGTTCTAAGAAGATCTTTACAAGGTTGGTGGCCACTTCCTGTCTACACTCAGCAGATGTAGTCTCATCTATTAGAGTTATTAAATGTCCACTTTTTTCCTATTAGGAATAAATAGTATTGCAGGATTAATGCATTTGATAGCAGTATAAAAGGGATTATTTTCAGTAATTGTTCAATTTTAGAAACCAAGCATTAATTTCTCAGAAGACCTAATCTCCTATGAACCAAAGCAAACACATCCAGGGCCAGATTTACTAAACTGCGAGTTTGGAAAAATGGAGATGTTGCCCATAGCAACCAATCAGATTCTAGCTAACATTCTATAGTATGTAAAAGGAAAGTGAGAGCTAGAATCTGATTGGATGCTATGGGCAACATCTCCACTTTTCCAAACCCGCAGCCCCCAGTGTGCTGAACCAATTGAAACAAACTGAACCAATTTTTAAACCAAAACAATACATTAACGCAATGGTATCAAATAGGTTGTGGAATGTCAGCTTTTAATAGCTCCCTGGGCTCGTCCTGTGGCTGGTTCAAATGTTTTGCCATAAACTGTGCACACTTACATTTGCGTTCAGGTCTAGATTGAGTTCATGGCCTTACTGTAAACTGACAATGGCCATCCACCCCCTCCCACAAAACTCCCCTCTGAATGCAAGCTGTTGCTACAGTGACTTGGGTTCAGGTCTGGATTGCTGCAATTATGTGCACATTTTTTCTGGTCATATAAATTCATACTCCTTAAATAGGGTTAACGACTCTACTGGAATACCCAGGACACTCTTGAAATTCAGGCATTTCCTCCAGGTATCCTGGGAGAGCTGGCAAATCTCCTGCAATGGACTTGAGGCCATGATTTAATGCAACTTGTGATCTCAAGTCCTGAACCCATGCCTAGCAATACTGCAATACTGTAAATCCTATTATTACTAGTGATTAGATGGGTCTTGATGATGTCATTTGTGTCATCAAGCCTTACCCCATGCCTGGTAGCACTGGACCGTATTCACAGATCCGTTTTTGCATGTGGTTGTGTGCGTATTTTTAGGATCGGATTAACTGTGCATGCATTGTAACTTTTTCCACGCACATTACTTAGTATTTACGCACGTAAGTACTTTCGGCACGGACTTGTGAATCGCACGCATTTAAATGGGCATTTGAGGGTGCGGTTAGAAAAATACGCACATATGTAAGTAACATACGCGCGTAAGTACACACATAGAATGAAGGGTGCCCTATGGAGGCGGAAGTCACCGAAAACCCATCCGTGCGAGGGGAGTGTCATGGGTGTTGCCTTGCAACATAGGTGCGTATATTTGGGGACTTTTTACACACGTATCTGTGAATACGGTCCTCTATGAATAGTGGCTGGTTTGGTTTCATTGTCACTAGGGGTTGACAGGGAAATATTTAGACCATGGAGATTTCAGCCCATCTTGCTAATTCTATTAAGTTTGGTAATATACTGGAAGCAACATGGGTAAGCTACACATGAATAATGCAGACCATACCGCTACTCCCTCTGACCCCATGTGTATGTCCATGAGAGGACTTCAGTATTCAGATCTCTACCATACTAAAAGCCATAGATCACCTAAACTTCTCACTGGTTTTATGCATAATATTCGTCTGCTGACTCTATATTCCATGTGAAAAGAGTAGCAGTCTTAAAAAGTGTGATCTTATCTAAACTTTTAGATGCTCCCCATCAGCTTGTCCAAATGGGATGTAAAACTTTGTACTCATTGTTTACCAAATTTATTGTAAACTCCATTTACCCAGGAGAGAGGGCAGGCTTGGGGTTCTAGACTTAGCTTTATTTACATATACAGTGTATATTTGCTATATAGTAGATTGGTTTCTACATTGTGTAATATATACTAATTCGCAACAAGAAGAAGCACTTTTCAACCCGTATTTGCCAACAGAACTTTTGCTGACCACCCAAAAAAGTATTCCCCCCCCAAATTATATTCAATGTCTTGTTACATGATAACAGTGAGAAAGGTTTGGAAACATTCTACAAGAAATGGGGCATATACATTGCGCAGTTAGATGAAGACACACAAGCGCATATTTTTATATAGTTTGAGTATACCACCTTGTATCTCCTAAAACAATTGAGACCACAACACATGTAGAAAGCTGAATTAGACCCACTTAGACACACACAGAAATTTGGGATGACTTCTCTTTTATATTCTTTTAAACCAGTGTGCATCAGGTTTCCAAACCAAGATGCATGGCTCCCCAACCCAATTTTTCTTCCCCAAAGCTGTGTTTTTATTATATGTGTGCCCCCTATTTCGCCTCTATTTCCCCTGAAAAATGTTCATACTACTAGATATGTTTTCAAATGTTAGATTTAACACTGTGCTTGATTGTAGTGTAAATGTAAGAACTAGTCACTTGCACAGTGGTCTTTTTGTGCTGTTTGTACTCTGTATATCTATGATAATAAATAAAAAAAAGTGTAAATCTTCTCCAGAATATAAATTGCTATGATATGGATAATCTATTCACAAAAATAAACTAAGCTGAAATGTAATGCTGGCTACACAGTATGTGATGTACCCGGCGACCAGCATAATGTTATAGTCAGGGACAATTGCATACTAGACACACACCAATTATCAGGGCTAGCAGCACTTAGTGAATTCAGAATGGATAAATGAACTGATTATTGTTTAAATGTGTATATGGAAGATTTTGTAAGCATTCCAACAAATTGATGCATACAATACACTACACAATAATCAATAATTATGTCAATGTAATAATTTCTAATAAAACAATATTTTCCACTTCTTTTCTATTACCTTGGTAGACGTTTTAACCTCTTGGCACAATAACTGCACCAACGGCTTGTAGTAATCTGACGGTAAAACAGTCTCATCTCGAAGTCGTACTTGAAGTTGTAGAGAACCAAGGTTTCCGCTATATAAAATTAACAAAACATAGAGTTGAAAATTGTGCATAACTGACACTTTATTCAGTCTGATTTGATTATATGGCCATGATAGATGGTTTTATCTTCCTAAAAACTGATGATCTTTATATGCTTCAGACTGACGCAAGCTTTTCAAGAATATGCTGTGGTACTATTTAACTCTAACTGGATTATGTAGATTGAGTCATTTCAATAGAAATGTATCCATTAGAAAAAGGAAGAAAAATGTTAGTTAAACCTGGTCTCTTTTTGGACCTAAACCTTGCAGTTTCAATGGGCCTGATCCTGAACTACGCCAATGTGCTGTGCTTACTAAAGCACAGCGTATCGGCGTTCACTTACCCCGACACTCCCCCTGTGTGGGCGTATGGCCCCTTCCTTTTCAATGGGCCTGATCCTGAACTACGCCAATGTGCTGTGCTTACTAAAGCACAGCGTATCGGCATTCACTTACCCCGACACTCCCCCTGTGCGGGCGTATGGCCCCTTCCTTGCGCCGGCTGAA
>WWET01001760.1:192243-203848 GCA_011038615.1 Limnodynastes dumerilii | reverse complement strand
TCTGTACGCCCCCCCCCCCCTCCATCTCTCCTGGTACCTCTCTCCAGACTTCCTTTTCCATATCTCCTTGGTCTCTCCATACCAATCATACCATATCACTTGCTGTTTCTTGCTCTTCTTTCTTCCGACTGGCTTCTCCAGCTCTTTGGCTTCACACTGGCTTCCTAGGTAGCATGAACTTGACCTATGAGATGGCTCTTTGCGCCACCCCTGTGAGTGCTCTGAGGCATCCCAGGGTGCCACGATATACACTTTGGGAACACCTGATCTATGTTATAGAAAGTAGTAATTGTGTATTTTATCTATCCTCCGATAATACCAATATAATTAGAGTTTTATGATTACAACTTGTGATGTAGATCCATAATTGTAAAATGTTATTTGAAAGCTATATAAGATTCACAACTTGAACAACCACATGTAAACATCATAACATATGCATTACATATAACCTTTAAAAATTACTTTCCTTTAATAACTTACCTTTCCTAGGAAATCATTTCTGCTGACTAGATCCCAATCCCAAACTTCTATTGTTAACTTTTCAGTAAAAGATTCATCCAAATCAAACTCAATTACTTCATTCCATCGAGGATAGCAAGACTTTTTCACAACCTGTTAACATAAAAATCTTCTAATGACTAAAAATTCATTCAAATCTTTTGCCATGGTTAAGTCAGTACATGGCTCAAATAAATAATAAAAGAGAAATGAGAAAACCTTTCATTTATGCTAATATGTTTACTGAAATAAATACATTTATCATTTATTAATTAACAGGTTTTTATATAGTGCCATCAGATTATGTAGCGCTTTACAATTTAACAATCATTATAACAAGACTGGGTGATATCAGACAGGACAAGCTTACACTCAATAGGATATTGGGGATTGATACATAAAAGCAAGTGCTATAAATCTCACGGACCAGCCAGCATGAATGGTAAAAGTGCTCAGTGCTCTGTATGATCTAGTCGCACAGCAGTGTTAGTAGCAGAACCGAGGGGAATTTTAGTATAGAGTGAAAGTGAACAAGTTTGGGTTAATAATGAAAGGAAAAATATATAAAATAGTAGTTGTAAATAGTGTAGACAAATGTTAAGTAGGTTGAGGAATTTGGTAAGCTTGTCTGAAAATTGAGGGGAGCGCTTGAGAGTTTGGAGAGTAAAGGATGGTCTTAGTGGGTGAGGAAGGTTATTCCAGAGAGTGGGTGCATCCCAAGAGAAGTCCTGTAACCGGGAATCTAAGCAATTAAATAGTGTCGAGGAGAGCTGTATGTCCTGTAAAGATCTAAGAGAACGAGCTGAGATATATCTTGAAATGAGTGAGGAATTATATGCGGGTGTAGTCTTGTTGATGGCTTTGTAGGTTAGCAAAAGGATCTTGTATTTGGTACTGTAAAATACAGGTAACCAATGTGGAGGCTGACAGAGTGGAGAAGCTCTTTAAGAAGCAAGGAAAAGCATTCTTATTTTGGAAATGTATTTTAGATGTATGTAACAGGATTTAGAGACAGATTGTATGTGGGGGGAGCAAAGGACAAGCTATGGTTAATCCAGTACCTACATAGTTGGGCAACAAAAAGCTTCAGTGACACTGATTAAGAAAATATGGAGAAGAATATAGTTGAGGACAGAGAAAGAAGGACAAGTTGAAAGTAGAGGAAGCAAAACAGTAATTAGATTCTTATTTTACTAAAACAAAATAATATACTTTTACTATCCTACATAGGCATGAACAAAACTGCAGTTTTCTTTGCATTGATTCACTATTCAAAAAAGTTAATTTGCAAATACTGGATATCAGGTTTAGGCAGTTCTTGTGTCTGTGTGTTGTTTGTGTGCTGCACTGTACTACAACCCTAGCAACAACGACAATCCATTGCAATTTACCATTGTTCATTTACACTTACACGTATACTCTTTCTACATTTCTGTATAAGACCAGATATAACACATTTACCCTGTAACTTGACTGGTTCCTTTTGTAATATGCATATTCTCTCATTGTTGCAATACCCTAATCCAAATGGATAATATTTATTTTTTTATATTTTTCTTCTACAATAACTTGGAAATGAAATAAGCAAGCACTGCAATAATAATCCCATATGTAACTTTGATAAAACATTATTAAAACCTACCAAGCAATTTAGATATACTCTTTTATAGACTACTCTGTGTATCATTATCAGAAAAAGGAGTTATTATTTTGTGTGAGCTTTAATCAATATTACATTACATTGTGTAATGAAAAATTATTTTAATGTTTAATACGGGTGTAATTGATTATTGCAGATCAATGTTTTTCATTTACAATGATCATGCTTTTTATTTTATTTTTTCGCTTACTGCTAATTATTTTTGTTCTTTGCCAACAAAATGTATTAGATGTACAAGTTTTACATAAATCTAAACTATGTTGTGAGTTATATGTCATTTTTATGCATGACGTCGGAAAAGAAGTGCCAAAAAAATACCAAGCTGACCATGGGTATGAAGACCAATGCAACGAATCATACTTTGGGTTTCTTGTGCATTCAGATTTTTTTCCTAGTCCTAGATTTATCATAAAGAATCTATAACTATGAAGGTTGATTTTGTTTTTCAACTCAAATAAAATGATGAAAAGAAATAGTAGGAAAGTGATTCAATAACAATTGGATTGAAACAATAGGAAATTAATCAGAAAGTGTCACTTGAACAAAAACATGGTTAATGTCAGAGTTTTTGCACAAACGGAATGCGCAAGCGTTGTATGTCGGATCCAGAGTTGCGCGTTTTCGCCAAAACATGCAACTGTGGATAGGACGTGTTGAAAAGGGGAAGAGCAGACGGAACCATATGTCATACTGCCGCAGCCTCTGCCATGTTGCTATGTTTTGAATGGGATTTTTTTTAAGTTTAACCATTTTCCGTCTTAAGATCCCTTTAAAGTCTTTCTACATTATTTACAGTAACGCCTGAGCATAGAGCGGCATTCTGCTGCTATTCTGACAGCAGAAATGTCCTTTAAACTGTTAAATAATCAAACCCTTTCAGTGTTATATTTTCACCATGTATAGATAAGTGTTTTGTTACATATAAGGGTCAATTCCCCATTGAAAATTACCTGCTGCTCTGACTTACATCATCCCCTGACATGGTGCAAGATTTTCATGGAAGCGCAGGTACCTTAGACAGCTACTGCACCTGTTCAAATGAGTTAAATGCCCCTTTTCTCATTTTAATATCATGGAACACCCCGTTCAATCAGTGCACAGCACAGACAGGCGCAAGGGGAGTGACTGACTTTCTATGCTCGCTACCGTTTCCGGCCTGTTCTGAGCATGCTGCCGTGAAAAAAATTGCTGCGCTTCCGTCTTAAAAAAAGAGGGATGTGCAACTGTGGATCAGCCCCCATGTTGTATTGCAAGGGGAGGAAAATTGAAATTGTGAAAACAGAATTAGAATTGAGAGGTGAAGTTTCTTAGCTCAAAAGTATGCAGTATATGAGTTCTATGTGCAAAAGTAAAGTATTTTTCCTGCATGCAAAATAATTGAAATTCATTTTCATCCCTTACTATGCAAAATGGTTCAGCTGCGCTGTACATTTGCACTTGTTTTGCCCGTACTCCCAAACTCTGAATCAGCCTCGACGTTTTCTAGTCTTTGCAAGTACTCTCCCTGCATGCAATAAATAAACTTAATTTGACTCCCCCTGAAATGAAACATGTTTTTTCCCGGGTATATTGTTCTGCCTTATTGGCTCTTATTTTCAAACTCTGTATCAAGTCTAATACTATATTTAGAACTCAGGAAACATCACGAACATGTATTTTAAAGACCTACACAATCTGTAATGTTGGGCAGTTGTAAAAGCAATCACTAAAAAAGCTAATCAAACTTTGAAGCAGAAAGTGATGGTGACTTAGACATGGGACCTGCTCCAGAGTTCAGTTTTTCAGCAACTCTGAATAGGACGTATGCAACTATAGCAGACGTGTGCCCCTCTCTCCATTTGGAGCCAGATTAGCAGAGGCTTATGGCTTGTACAGCTGCAAGCCTCTGCTACTTAACCATTTAAATGAGTTTTTAAATGCTTACATTTGAAGCATTTAAAAACCCAATTAAATGCTTTTTTCAGGCAGTACATTAAAGCCAGGGCATAGTAGCGGTATTCTACATTTTAAAATAAATAATAATACTAAAAATAAATAAATACAATTATAACATTTTTAATATGTATTTAATTAGATTAAACATTTTTAAATCACATGGTCATTTCCACATTGAAAATAACCTGTGCTTATTACCCACACCATTCCCTGCCGCAGAGCAGTCAGAAATAGACATACATATGGACAGCAGTGCACCAATATTACTGTGTTCACTCTCATTGCGAGCATGCGCATTGCTAACTCATGCTGTACAATCTCATACATACAATCTATCAGAAATAACTATTTACATAATTCTCTTGCCTTAAAACATATTTAGTACTGTGAAATCTGTACTATGATGGAAGGTATGTTATTGCAGTTTGCATAATCTAGCTTTGATAGTAGAAGTAACTCTTACTTTACTTTGGTCAGTAACCTTTTTGTCTTCTGTATGTTATTGTGCCCTATTGTGCCTTGTATATAATTATAAAACATTCAAAATGCATTGAAACAAATGAATAAACCTAAAAAAGTAACAAAGCAGTCTTCCTTTTTCTCTCTAAAACCTTTTATGTTGTGATAAATACACACAGATTAAAATTATATTTGGAGTTCATAGACAAGTTAGATAGCCAGTTAGATAAAAATAAAGAGTAGCAAAGATGAACAGATGTTTGAATATTATACTATAAACCACAGGACACTGATAAGGTAGTGGGTTTTATCCAGTACAAGACAATGTAATCACACATGCAGCTCCATATGTGTAAAAGAAGACTCACTGAGCTTTCCTGGATTTTGCCATTGTAGTGCAGCCTGACAAAGGGGTCTGAGGCTCCGTTGCGGTCTTTTCTTGCTAAATCCCTGAAAAGTATAACACAAACTTAATGATACAGAACAATATGTGCGTCCTGAATTGTACATTTTGGGCTGTATGATGAAACCACTGATGATAAGAATATTGGCCCTGATTCAGAGATTGAAAATAAGGGCCCGATTTAGACTTAAGAAGGAGCTTGAAAATAAGAGAGGAAAGTTACACCTGGGCAAAACCATGTTGATTTCAGGGGAGTCAAATTTCTTCTCTTGTAAAGAGTATTATAGTTGAGCGGTGATGTTTCCCAGCCCAAGTCTAAATAACAGTGTAAAAGTGAAGCTGGTCAGTATTTGTGTGCTATAACCAAAAGAAAAGTATTGTTCCTGCATGTATAGCATAAAATAAATTTGACTCCCCCTTTAATCAACATGGTTGAGTCCAGAAGTAACTTCCCTGTCTTATTTTCAATCTCCGAATCACAGCCATTGTGTGTCTAAATTCAGTTTGTAGGAATTAGCTATGAAGTAGAAAAGCCAAGCTATTCACTAAATAATGTCCAGTTCTTACATGTAAGACTCGCTCCCACCACCATATTCTAAAATGTTAATGCAGTTACATAACGTATACTATAATTGTGCTACTGCAAGCCACCAGAACAATATATTGTTTAGGAAAAAGAAAATTGGTAGTGTTTTGTCTTGCTCAAAAATATATGAATAATAAAAATAAATCTTCCACCGACACTTAGGGCTAAATTTAATAAACTGCGGAAAAGGAAACGTGGAGATGCTGTCCATAGCAACCAGACTCTAACTGACATTCTCTAGTATGTAGTAGGAAAGTGAGAGCTAGAAGCTGATTGGTTGCTATGGGAAACATCTCCACTCTTCCTATTCTGCAGTCTAGCACTTAATGCTATTTGTGTTTTTTCTACTTGTACCTACTATCCTGATTGACAGAGATCTGATGGAGTGTCCTTCACAGGCCACCATGCTTGCTAAGAAAAATTAGATCCAGCAGCAGATGGCACTAACTGAATTAAAATTAATGAATGAAGTATGTGATTCAATTTATGAATGTTTGCACTGGCCTGATCCGACATGCACAAAAAAGTGAATACATTCACTGGCTGGAAATTGTACTGAACAGACAATGCTGAATTGTGAGAAAAACATGTTGTGTGTACACAGCTTAGGAATGATGGATTTCTTAGTGATTTCAGTAATTACAGTAAGGTTCTTGTTTACTGTAAAGTACAGTATTTTTCTGTATATCTGATAAAAAGAAGAATAAATGCTTGGTTTTCATAAATATTTTTAAATGGATATATTTTGATGAGCAGTGAGTCTTGCTATTCAATAGAAAGCATCAATACTTTGTTTTTTTTAATTAAATTGTTACCCCAAAAAATTGAATACAATTTCATTATACCTAAAATATATCAACTGACCGATTACAATGGTTCTTCCAATGCTTCAACAATAGCTATATTTTATAGATATTTTATAGACAGTAATGGATAATGTATAATAGATCAAGGAGATGAATACATTTAGTTTGATGCTTTATTTTGGTAAGAACATCAGTAAATATAGATATACAATAATGAAATGGAAAGTCTGGGTCTACAACATCACAAAAGTGATATCAATTAAGAAAAAAAAATCAATGCAATTCACTTTAGAATTAAACTGAATTAATTGCCTGTTCTCACTTGCCTGCAATATTTTCCCTGGCATTTAGTCTTAAATGACCTATGTGCTATGCTGTTGGTCTGATGAACTGAATGCTTCCTTGAGGGTTCCTCATAACATTAGAAACCCTTACTTTGTAAGAAGAAATACAATTACCGGTAATTTGAAATATCTGTACTGAAACGAAATAATCATTATGGACCGGATCCTAATTTAATAGCGACAAGTAGGGTTCTGGCCCCAGATATCAATTCCGCACGCAGAGGGAGGAGTGCTCTGTTCTCCTGCGTGCATAATTTTGGATACCAAGATTAAGTGTATAAATGTATTGTTTATAGGTCTTTATACATAGCTAAACCCACAGTTTACAAGGACCTGTAAAATATGTGTAGTAGTCTATAATGAGGAAAAAAATCAAAACACATACCAAACAACATGAACCGCAGAGCTAGGAACGCACCTATAAAATGCTCTGGGGATCCAACTCCAGATCAGATTGTTTACACAATCCTACTGGACTGAGATATTGCAGACGTAACACCCGATTAACACGTACACACTTTACTGATCTGCATCTATTGTAACAAGGTGTGAGTCACCGAATAGAGAACATAACTCCCTCAAAGGCACAGTCTCCGAAGAGACTAATGGTGACAGGTAAGTTTTCTTAACCTTAACCATCCCATTCCCGCAATTTAACCCTAACCTTAACCCTCTATTCTCTTTGCAGCCCAATCGTAACCCATCATTCCGCAGCCTAGACCTAACCACCATGGTCCAGCAGCCTAACCCTAACCATTCCCATCCTTGTCACCCAGCCTAAACTTTACCCTCCCCTATCTGCAGCCTAACCCTAACCTTTCTTGTCCTGCATGGCAAGACCTCTGATCCGCACGATTGACTTAAGGCAGGCTTATGGCAGTGTAAGCTGTCATAAAGCTTGCACAAGAGAGGGGAGTGACATAGGGTGTGCATTCCTCTCTCTCTGTCGGACGGACAAACCCCCCGCACGATTTCCGTATGTTTGGATACGGTCCATCCTCTTTTGCCCCTAGGGGCAATCCTGGACTTTCTTTTGCTTGAAGTTGTGGACATTTTCCAACACTTGATCAGCCTGGTTATATAGGACTGCATCTGGGCGATTAAGGTGCTGGTCATTGTTTCTCCCTGTTAGTTCTCTTGCATGCTGTATGATTTCCAGTCTCCTGCTGATTACTTCATGCATCTGTTTGTATCAGCTCCTCCTTGCCTTGTGTAGTCTGCCCAGTATGTATCTCTGTATTCTGGTTTCATATGTGTTTAGTTTACCTCTGTTTTGTACTTAGTGTTTGTCATTTCCCTGCCACTGTTTTATTGGAATTAGTGTATACCATTGCCTCTGTGTACGTAATATGTTAATAATTTTGTAAAGTTGGCCCAAATGAATTTATTTACATTTAGATTACTCCACTGCATAACAGAATGAATCACTGTGAGATGCAGAAAGTGGGGCAGTCAGTATGAGGCAAATTATTTCAATATGTCCCTTGTACTTCTCTTTCGGCTCTACACTCCACCAGGGCCAAACAGTAGCAAGTATACTGTATGTAAAATGAAGGAAAACCCAGTATACAAGATAGCACACTGTTTTTACTGAAATAAATAAATGAATAAAGATCAAGAAAAAACATCAAATGATCTTGAATTCCTGGAAATATCAAACAGTGGTTTCACATCCACACAGAATATGAATAACACAAACAACTAAATGAATAAGCAAGCAAGACAGAAAGATATTAAATTATACATATGGGATTGGTATAAGCAGTTTATGAATGCCATAAGAACACTCACTAAACAGCATCACAATTTTCAAGATGCTGTATGACTCATTCTCTTTAAGTGCTATTTACAACATTTGATGCTGTCTTGCAAAAATGTTAGAACACAATCATTTGGTAGCAAATTACTTTTATCTTCTCAGCTGATAATGTGTTACCAGTAATGGACAAAATGTACACATTACACATGTACACAGTGATAACAAAGCACAAAAGAAGTTCTACTAACTAGATTCTTAGTAAAAAAAATCTATATCATCTTTTTTTTTTACATGCTTCATTTATTTTGTGCAATAAGCATACTAGCTTAATAAACACATTCATTAATTCACTTGTTAAGTACAGGACTGTAATTAATATTTTATCTCAAAAAAGAAAACTGACACCCAATAACCTTTAAATCCAGTTGCATTCTCCGCCTAGAAAATCTGATTTCCGAAAAAGGGACATCTGAAAGTTCCTTTTCGCATGTGTTTTTGAATACTTACCATTTTCTACATTTTTTTTTTTAGATTGGGTGAGTATGCCATTCGGCATACTTTACCCATTCACCTTCGGAAAGGACGATATCCCTCCACCGCACCTCCGCACCTGCTATCGCTGGACCACCCTTTAATTCTAACCAAACTGTCCTTGGAAGGTGCCTGTTTCACACATCCCTCAAAATGGTCAGGTTTAAACAACCCAGCTCACAATGTATATTGATATGTTTTAGTGCAGAAAAAGAACATTAAAAAGATCTGGGTACGAGAGGCCTAGATAAGTATCTAGTTATGAATAGTCTCAGAATCCACATTTTGCAGAATCCTTTATGATTGCATAGAATAATGTATGACAAAAGGAAAAATAAAGGTTAAAACCCTAGATTTGTAAACCCTGATAAGACCGGATTCAGATCCCCACGTTTTACGTGCATGCGGGGGGGGGTCTGTATGTATGCTAGAGAGAGGGGAGTGTACACCCCGTTACTCCCCTCTCTTCTGCGGGCTTTATGGCAGTTTACGCTGCCATAAGCCTGCATTAAGTCTAACGTGCGGATCAGCGGTCGTACCACTGCAGTGTGGGAGCCCCCTCCCACACTGTACAATTTGCATGCTTCCCCCTCCTGCTTTAGCGGGTGGAGGGGAGGCACAACCCATTTCCACTACTATTTCCACTACAGCCCATTTCCACTACTCCATTACTATAGTAACCCAAGCGTAACATCTGGAGGGCGCATGCACCTTGCGTGCATAAATGACTTGACGTTCTTATTTCTGAATCCGGTCCAAATTGTGTATTCCCATCATACCTTGCCTCAAACACTGTGCAGCGCAATTTCCGAGTCAAATCTGTGGATAATATCTCAATTTTAAGGTGGATTTCCCCTTGTACTTCTTCATCAGGATCTATTTCTGTCAGATTTAACCATCCATTATATCCTAGAAGAAATATAACATAATTAATTAAGGCCTACACATATCTAGACATTGTATTTTTTGATTGACATTAATTTTCAGAACCAAATAATGCACTTAATTGGTATTTATTTTTAGCAAAATAGGCTACTGCATGAAGCGCACAAATAATGGCCCAGATCCAGAACAACGCTTGTGAGCGAATTTACGCGTGGCGGAGACGTAAAATGCACGGCATAGGTGCGCTTTGAAAAGCGGGGAGGGTTACATGACATCCAGATGCACAAGTAACTGTTATTTACATACATGTATGGCACATAGCGTGAGGGCACATCGCAGTTAGGCTGTAAGCAGATACATATCCAAATTTGCAGTGCAAGGGTAGTGAAGTACACTGTATTTTGAGCTGTTTATAACTGATAAGAATACAGCAAACAGTTCAGCTGATGAACAGAGTAAAGCAAGTAAATATTATTTTTATCAAATTTAATAAATATAAACATGCAATTTTTGTAAACTGTATATTTTTCAAAATTTATAATAACATTATACAGCAGCAGCGATTTCATGATTATGTATATGTTTTTCAGGTTGAAATAAAAAATGGCTGTAATAGGTTGTTTATTGTGTGACTCCAGGACTTAGACATGACCTGTCGCTGGTGCAAATGTTTTAATATAAACAGACCTTAGTTCCGTCTGCGTTTAGATCTGAAATAGGTGCACTTGTCTTGGCATGTACTTACTGTACATTGACCACATCCCTCCACCACCCCCCCAAGCATGCCCCTTAGAACACAAACCCTGGATGCTTGATTTGCACTCTGATCTGAAAAGGATGCTCATATGTGTGCAATTCCGTTCTGCACATGCACAATGTAAAAAACCACAAAGAAACATCAAGCAGCTGGCGTATGCTCAGATCTGGATCAGTTCCATTATTTACAATGTGCAGTATAGGTGTGCCCTGCCAAATCAGACTTTCCAAATCACCATTATTTAAAATTCACAGGATTCATAAAATTAAAGCCCTGGTGATCGTAAATCTGTTGGTCGAGGGATGTGGTAATAACTGACTTGCTCTAGAAATATTATAGAAAGTGCCAAATGGACCATACAGTCTGCCCAGTTGTTTATTTAAAACAACACTGACCCTAGACTCTATTTACCCTCAATTTAGTTTGAGATTTAGGATATCCTTATATTTATCCCAAGCGTGTTTAAACTGTTCCACTGGTTTCACCGTAACCACCTCAGATGGGAGAATATTCCACTTATCTATCACCCTTTCAGTGAAGTCATTTTTCCGCACATTTCCTCCGAATCTTCCACCCTCCAGTTTATATTCATGCCCTCGTGTTCTATTACACCTCTACCTTTAAAAAATGCCCCCTCCTCTAGTCGGTCACAACCCTTGATATATATGAAAGCTGCTATCATGTCCCCCCTCTCCCTTCTCTGCTCCAAGCTATACATGTTAAGTTCCTCTAGCCTTCTTGGTATGTTTTGTGACACAGGCCATGGACTATTTTAGTTGCTCTTCTTTGCACAGTCTCTAATGTCTTTATGTCTTTCTGGAGATATGGCCTCAAGAACTGAACACAATATCCTAGGGGAGGTCGTACCAACTATCTATAAAGGGGCATCACTACTTCTCTCTTTCTGCTACTAATTCCTCTCCCTATGCAACCAAGCATCTGACTTGCCTTTCTCATTGCTTTGTTACATTGATTGGCT
>WWET01001760.1:139617-186978 GCA_011038615.1 Limnodynastes dumerilii | reverse complement strand
AAATCACCCATGATTATTACCTCCCCTTTTAATGCCATTTTAGCAATGTCTGGCAATAGAACATTGTCCATTTCCTCCTCTTGCCCTGGTGGCCTATATATCACTCCAGTACGAAGAATAAGATCCTGGCTTTCTATGGTTACCCAAAGTGCCTAAGTTTTTTCTCCAATACTCCCTATTAAAGTTCAGTTTAACCCTTCCTTCACATATATTAATACACCTCTTTCAATTTTTCTACTCTGTCCTTCCTAAATACATTATATCCTGGTATAGCTAGGTCCCAGTTATGATTTTCATTGCACCATGATTCCGTGATTCCCACAATATGCAGATTATCCCTTGCCAATATTGCAATTAGTTCAGAGATTTTATTTCCTAAGATCCTAGCATTTGCATAAATTGGGCTGGAGATCCAGACCTTGTTAAGTGCATGAACTTAGTTACTCAAGAGCTAAACCATGTTGATTTCAGGTGGAGCCAAGTTAATTGTATTCTTTGCATGCAGGGATATATCTTTAAATTGCTTACTGCACACAGATACTGACCAGTGTTACTATTACACTGTTATTTAGACTTGGGGAAGGAAACATCACCTCTTAACACTAATATTGTTTGCAACAGATGAAATATGACTCCCCTGAAATCAACATGGTTTAGCCCTTGAGTAACTAAGTTCCTGCACTTAACAAGGTCTGGATCCAGCCCATTGTTCTGAGAGGTTGCATTATGAATCCCCTATTTATCCAATAGTATAAGAACCGTAAATTAAAATATGGCCCTTTATATTAACAGCTCTGCCCTGAGCCCCCTACCTGGTTAGAAAATAATATGGTCAATGTCATAGAAACAAGAAATGTTTTCATAAAACAGAATGTAATATAATATGAAATATAAGCAAATGCATGCATTATGATGTAATAATAATAATGATCCAGAATCAATAGGAGATCGAATATGCTAGCCTTTGTTGCAGAGACAAACATACAGAATTTGCTATCCTATATTGTGTATATATTACACATTGTGATTGGGTCCGGCCTACCATTGAAGAGTGAAATTTGCACAGAAAGCAGCATCGGTCAGATGGGTTCCGATTTAGAATTCACAGTTTGCTGGCACTGCAAGTGAGCAGTACCAACTGACAGCTGACTTACTCACATGGGGCTGGATCCAGAACAACGTCCATCGCCCATAATACCGAATAGCTACTGCACATGCGTAGTAACTAATTTACGTAATCTACGTATCATTTCGTTACGTAGATTGCATATATGCGATCTTTCAGATGTTATGGCCATTTCCCGCAAGTAAGTCCTATCATAACTTAGGGTCTGATTCAGACTTCTTCTTCAGAAACTTCTTAAAATAAGAACTTAAAGTCACTCCTGGGCTCAACCATATTGATTGCAGGGGAGTCATATTTCATCTGTTGCAAACAGTACCAGTGTTGAGAGGTGATATTTCCTAGCCCAAGTCTAAATAACAGTGTAATACTAAAGCTGGTCAGTATCTGTTTTCAGTAAGCAATTCAAAGATGTATTCCTGCATGCAAAGAATACAATTAACTTGACTCCCCCTGAAAAAACATGGTTTTGCCCAGGAGTGATTTTAAGTTGTTATTTTAAGAACTTTCTTAAGTCTGAATCAGGCCCTTAGTTCCATACAATGGGATTTAATAAGAAAGGGGCTGGTCTTCCCTCCTCCTGCCAAGGTGGGCAGATGGAAACATTATAATTTTAAAGGATGGTAGGGATTTTCTATTTTTCAAACAGCGTAAGTAAAAAAAATCTATGCATGAGAGGGGGGATTGACAGGGGAAGTTTTCTCCCTTCTTCCGTGCAGACTTTAAGACCCTTAAATGCACGGAAATACACTAAATATGCAAATACTATGTGCTACTGCTCAATTAAAATAATAAATGCAGCTTTTGCTATGATTCCTTCAAACTAGAGCTTTTCAATGCTGTAATTAACATTCTTTCTGTCTCCCTCTTATACTGCTGTTTAAAGCAAGCATATATCAGCAGGTATAGGTGTGGGTGTAGTGAGTATGTAGTGAGTATGTGATTTCTGTTAAAGAAAGCAGAAGTGTTTTCACTGCTTGATAATGGATTCTAAGTCATGATTATATTATGAGTGCATTTATTTATTTATTTTTACCATGCCAATAGGGGCCTGATCTACAATCAAATGCGAAAAAATCCTGCATTTTGGAAAAACGTCTTGTAAATAATGATCCATTTAAGAGTGAGTCAGATGCAAAAATAAGTAATCCATTCACAACCCCAATGAAGTTCTATTCATTATGCCTGTGAAAATGTTGGGTAAGAATCAAGTGAGCAGTCTCTGTTAATTGACTCTTAAAAATATATTGTGATAAATAAAAAAACTATTACATATAATGGGGTAGATCAAGAACTACGTTTGCAATATGTTTCCTCGCGTAGCGTATTTACGCGTGCGTACCTTCTATACACTCCCCTTGTCACACCCCTTGAATGTACGTATTTTGACCAAGATACGCTTTCCAAACCCTAATTTAACTTTTGGCAACGTAACCGATGTCATCCGCTCACGTACGTATGGGCAACATGTATTTACGCAGCTAAGCACGCCCATACTGTACACTTTAAATACAAACCCCCGTCTACATAATGTATTTCAGACGTATTTTGGACTCACGTAAAATTGGCACGCCCACACGTAAGTATTTACGTGACACATACGTGAATGGCCCATACGTTCACATTTACGATATGTTACAGAGTGTATTTTCTATGATGCGCATGCGCAGTAATTACAAAAATGCTATTTTACGTCTCCGCCACGCGTAAATTCGCTCACAAGCGTTGTTCTGGATCTGGCCCAATGCAATTAACTATTACAAAACTAACATGTTTAATCTTGGGACAACCTTAGAAATGGAAGACTGGCTGAAAATCTTCCAATGCACCTTTGCTTGCTCATCAAACGTAGCTCTTTTAGAAACTCTCTATAAATTCTTGACATGCTGGCATAGATATCCCGAAATCTTGCATAAAATCTACCCTAGGGTTGGAGATGCTCAGAAGATCTAGGCTCCATTCTACATATCTAGTTTGAGTACCCTCACATCAAACCCTTCTGTGAAAAGGTGTTTGCGGAGTCCAGAATCATTGTATCGAATTATATACCCACAAATCCACATTTTTAGTTATTTACCTGCTATAAAAGAAGAATATCGCTGCTGCAACTCTGTTCCCAAAAAGTACACCTCCAAATAAGATAATATCAGAGAGAAAATACAGAACTTAGAATGTGCTTGGGAGAATATGTAAGCAACTACTGGCCCACAGGTGTCACGCTCAGTGGCAGACGCTGCCGCACTTTCCATGTCAGGAGTCGTCTGTCAGCAGCTCTCCCACGTCATGCCCGCTTTCCAGCCCTCCAGAGGTGCCACTCCCAATAGTGGCAGCCTCCTGCACACAGTCTCCGTTGCAACATGTATGTAGCTTAGTGTCTAGGATTAGGCATCTGCACCACTATGCTCTGCAATCCGGTCCCAGCTTGACCCTGCAATCCGGTCCCAGCTTGACCCTGCAATCCGGTCTCAGCTTGACCCTGCAATCCGGTCCCAGCTTGACCCTGCAATGCGGTCCCAGCTTACCCTGCCATCCGTTCCTGCCAAGACTCATTGGACTCTGTATTACTTTGCCTACGTGTTATAGTCCGGCATAGTCCGGTCCCATCTTTATTAGCATTTACATTTGCTTATCATTTGTATTTATGAACTTTCATGAGCAAACTACATATTAAACCTGCAAGCTTCCATTTCAAACCTGCTGGTCTATTTCTTCCCCAGGAGCCTGTGACAGGTCCCAGAAACCCTGAAGCCGTGACAAAAGGTAACTTTGAACCATTTTTAACTTGCAACACTAAAAACTGTGTGTACATGTCGCAATGTAAGTGTGGCAGACAGTACATGAGAAGGACATGCAAGCCTCCCAGAGGAGCAGAACATATACATAATATCAGAAATCTTAAGGCTCACCACAATTGTGACCCAGTTTGTATCACTGAATTCTGTGGGATCCAATATGTTAAAGGTAATTGGAGAAGGAATGACCACAAAGCTTAATTAGCCAAAGCTGAGATAAAATCCATTTTCAATTTGAATACATTAGGACCTTATGGTCTCAATATGGAATATAAGATCAAATAGTTTCTACTATTAAAACTATTTTGTCTATTGAGACTTGTTACCTTTTTTTTCAATCTTAATCACTTTGTTTGAATTTTTAACCTAATTATTTAGGAACAACTAAGAAAATATTCCATATCTTACCAATATGGTAGGTACTCCAAATATAGGACTAAATGTCACCTCCGCAACCTATAGACATACTGCTCTGGATAAACCCAATACTATCCAATCACTGAAGCAGTACTGGGTTGGGCCTGGTCAATACTTGGTTGGGAGGCCTCCTGGAAATATCAGGTGCTGCATGTAAACAATGTAGGATATACTGTATGATGGGATCCTAACTAGACAAAGATAATATATACTATATATAATTATGTTAATTCCTGTCTTATATTGATGCAATTATTTTTATCTGCCACTTTTACTCTTTTTCAACATACCTGGCCCTGATCTCCTTAAGGTTAAATAATTACATTGTTAATTGTGTTATTGTTATATGTTATTGTATTGTCGAATATTAGGGACAACTTGTGTAGTCATGATTGGGTACAATATACAGTATATTTCATATCTGTTTTCTATTTAGGGTTTTTCCTTGTGAATTCATATTTTATGATAACAAACTGATCATTGTCCAAAAGGACATCACCATTTTCTCATATCAGTAATATTATATTTATCACCTATTGGTTTAAAAAATTTCTTCATCTATTTCTCATTTTAACTTATTTCTTCAATCATATACTTTAGGCTTTTTTCATATATTATCATATTTTAATCTGCATTTCTTGGGTATATATATCTTTATTGTTATGCTGCTATTTTATATATTATAAAACATTTTATGATATTATAATTTACATATCAAGTCCAAGGATATGAGTAACATTCATTTATGAATTAATTAGTAATGTTTAAATAAATTCTTTCTCTGTACAAATTTATCTCCTACCCTCTTTCCCCGAAAATAAGACCTAGTCATAAAATAAGCCCTACCTTGATTTTTATATTTCCTGAAATATAAGCCCCACCCCGAAAATATGCCCTAGTCACGTGCAGTGCATCCTGACTCCGCTGAGCAAAGAGGCTTCCCGGCCTGTGAGCGTCCACGCGCCTGGCCCACTGTTACTGCGAGCCTCCCTCTCCGATCCTTCAGTGAGTGAGCCCCTGCCTCCACAGCTGTGGTCTACTGCTGACAAATACTTTGGGCGGACTGGAGGTGCTCAGTGCATCGGGCTCTGAGCAAGGGAACTACAGTGTGCACAGTAAAGGTGAGCGTCTATTTCCTGCTCAATAGGCGCCATTTTATGTGTCTCGCTGGCACTGAACCCCAGCTTCGGCTGTCTAACTCAACCACAGACCTATCACCAAGCTTCATCTCCCCTATACCAAAAAAAAAACCTACTGTGTGCTTCACTGCTACCCTAAATACAAGAGGGGATAAATAAAAATAAAAAAAATAAGCCCTACCCCGAAAATAAGCCCTTGTGCCTTTTTTGAAGAAAAAAAAATATAAGACCCTGTCTTATTTTCAGGGAAAGACAGTATTTTAAACTCTACCTTCGTTTTCAATTGCACAATTATATATACAGTATGTGTATTCTCCTCATATGAAGGGGATGATACAGAGTTTGGGGGTAAAGGCAAAACAGGTACAAGTGTACAGCTCAGCTAAAGAATTTTGCAATGCAAAGGGTGCTAATTAATTGTTTTGCATGCAGAGGAAATACTTAACTTTTGCACATATAACTCAAATAATGCATAGCTTTATGTTTAATCTGTAAATTAGAGTTGAGCTAAGAAACATCACCTCTCAGTTCTAATTCTGCTTTAAAAATTTAAATTTGCCTCACCTTGTAGTTCAACATAGTATTACTCAGGTTTACACTTGTGCATAAAAAAAGGTGCAGCCCCAAAACCATGTCTGTTTAAGTACTCTTAACAAGCTTAATTTTTCACACTCTAACTTCAATTATTCTATATTCCACTCCACTCCACAATAATTAGTAATGCTATTAGTGGTATAATTAATGCGAAAAGCTAAATAAACCTGTTTGTTAATAATTTTTATTTTCATTTACATATTCTCTTCTGGGCCCATCGTTAAATCACTTGTGAGAGAGGATTTGACATCCTACTCTTAAGCACAGTGTATTGCAGCCGCCATCATATTCCGGCAGCTGCGATAGTGTGCTTAAGAGGAGGATGTCAATCACTGCCATCCATCCTCTTACACTGTAGCCGGGGAGCAAGGGGGCGGAGCATTCACATAGCGCTCCTGTCCCCTGCCTGTACAGAGCTGGCTGCACTATGCACAGCCACTGCTTTGTTTACAAGGCACCACGTGACCTCAGGCGTCACAAGTCTTCAGAGCGCGCACCGCAGAGGACAGAGCCGGAGGTGATGCAGCAAAGGTAAGTTTATTGTAAAGTTTTTAAAGAAAGTGGAATGGGGATTTAAACAGAGAGGGGCATAAAGGCTGGGTGGACACAAAGGGGAGGAAATAGTGTTCTGGAAATAAAAGGATGGGCAATAAAGCTGAATGGACACAAAACGGGGGACAATATGGTTGGCTAGAAACACATAAAGGTGGCAATCAGATTGACTGAATACAAAGAGGAGTCAATAAGATTGGTTGGACACAGAAGGAAGGGGCATAAGGCTGGTTGAATACACAGAAAGAGGGGGTAGAAAGCAGACTGGATACAGAAGGAGCGGCAATAAGGCTGACTGGATACACAAAAAGGCAATAAGGCCGAATGGACACAGGAGGGGGCAATAAGGCTAACTAGATGCAAATAATTAGGGGGGCAATTTTTATGTATGTTAATTTGAAGCAGGGATCCCCACAGACCTTAATCCGGCCCTGCATATGGAAGAGGAAGAGTGCAAATAATTTTATTTTATGTTTATATGCAGTAAAAATACTTGCTAATCCTGCTTGTTGAACAAATATACTGAACAGCTTTTAAATTCAGAGTTCTGTTACAAAACGTTACATGTAAACTCATTCTGTTTGCACATTATTATTGGCCTCACCCCTGCAGCTCCTATGGCCTGGATTTAGAGTTTGGGAGTAAGGGTAAATCAGGTGTAAGTGTACAGCTCAGCTATACCATTTCGCATAGTAAGGAGTGCTAATTAATATTAAACTTTTTACTTTCAGGGAAAATACATTACTTTTGCACACAGAACTCAAATACTGCATAGCTTTATGTTTAATCTATGAAACAGAGTGAGCTAAGAAATTTCACCTTAAATATAATTCTACTTTCACATTTGTGAATCAGCCCCTATATGTTTAAATGGTAATTTACTGAGAGTGATTAGGGATGTGCCTATAACATCTACCTTGATGTGGCGATAGGTTTAATATTTTTTGGCCAAAATATTCAACTAAAATTAGCAGAGAAATCCCCCCTCCCCTCATCTGTTGATTGATGCTTGCACATGCACAGAATGGCACCTGCGTCAATTGCCTGCAATTGATTAGTTGTTTATAAACAATAAATCAGCTGCAGGTCAGTGGCTTATAAATAGTTTCAGCTGACAGCTGTCAGCTTAATTCACAGCGCTGCGGCCGCCTGCTTCAGTATTTAAGTAGTGCAACATGGCTCTATATATGAAGCTGCTGGGACGTAGTAGCAGTGGCGGTCAGTCAGAGACACTATCAGTGAGTATGGTTAGCAGTTCTGGCCAACCCTGTGCCGCTACTACTACTCGAAAACATAGTTGTGGCGTACTACTAATATACAGAAGCAGACGCCCACTACTCTGTGAATGAAGCTTGCAGAGTCCGGGGGAGGCTCTGAAGGTAATGATGGGGTGGGCCTGTCCTATATTGTACCAGACCCCACAGTTTCTAAAGGTAGCCCTGTTCCCAGACACTAACATACCCCACATATATTATACTTCATATTATTCCAAAACACCTTAAATACCTCCACATGTGCTCTATACAGTTTGCTGTCTCTAAACCTCTGATGTAATGCATTAAATACAAGCGGGCAGGGGGCAAAAGTGGACCGACTTTGGCCTCATAGCGAGAAGGTGAAGTCTGAGTCTGGCAAAGGGTGGCGGTTGTAAATATGCACTGTAAATATCCATTGATGTTTCCAGGTTTTTATTGCTTGAAAAAATATGCTGCAGCCAATGAAGGAAAACAAAAACATAAAAGCCATAAATAAATCATATTTATAAATTTAGCGTAAGCCTCCCTGCTCTTCTGTAACCAACACTGGGCTTGGAAAGCTTGGAAACGTTTGTAGGTTTGTTAAAGCGTTAAACTTCTTTCAGGAATAGTTTTATACTCAATATTGAGTGGGACAAAAAATTGCAAGTGTATACCAAAAGGAAAATGTATAAATCCATACACAGTAGGGCACTGTCTGCAGTTTTGGAACATTCATTATAATTAGTATTATTATTTGCTACATAAAATGGTATAAAACAATGAACAAGCTTAGAAAGTCTTGAACTGCATTTCTACTGTAGTTTAGAAGAAACTGTCATTTTTGAGACAGACAGTACAAGGAAATGTCAAAATATACATGTTGTAAGTGCAAACATAGTTTGTTGGTTTAAACAGCACTGAAAGCTGCTGAACAAAGATGACAGATTCCAGAAATCTGTAACATTCTCTTCTGTTCTTTGTTCAACTCAAGTTTCTCTTTATTTGACATTCTAGCATACTAATACAACATTCTATTCCATATTTTCATCAAAATCAAAAACATACTTAAAATGCATTGCTTTGATGAATTGTTAAAAGAGACATAAAAATGTCTATTGCGAAATAACAAAGCAATCAGTGCTAGAGTTCCCAGGTGCCACAGAACTAAATAAAATGTTTAAAAAGGGACCGTGATAACAGATATATTTCATGCATTTGCCTTTTTTACTGTTCATTTATTTACATTTCATTAGTGTAATACATGAAAAATGATTAAGGAAATAAGACTCCCAGTTATAATAGTATATTATAATATATATATTATATTTTAATAGTACAATAAGCTCATACCTTTAGGATATTCTGCAAGGACAATACGTGTTAAACAAACCTTCCCGATGACATCATCACGACTATAAAACAAACAAATAGATGTTAATATAGGTTGACAACATTTCTTATTCCAGACAATAACATAGGTCCAGATTCAGAGTTAAGTAGATTTCTTCTTAAGTACGCTGTTTTAAGAAATGCATAGTAGCTCATTTACGCTATCTACGTACCATGGGCTGGACGTAGGAAATTAGCCCTATCTGTCCGCCTCTTAGTCGGACTTGTGTAGCAGAGGCTGCGGCTCTGCTACAGAGCCAGCACCTTTATGCCTGAGCGTAGTTTTCACGCAACTATGCTGGCATAATGTAAAAAAAATAAAATAAAATAAGTTATAAAAAATGTATTTAATATTAAATTATTTTAATATGTATTAAATAAGCAAAACTTTTTTTTTTTTTTTTTTTTTTATTGCAAGCTGTACAGTGCCACTGGCTCATCATCCGGGCGGCACTGTACTGGCTCCTTCACTTCCCAGACACTGTAGTAACATACACAGTGCCCGGACCGCTGCGTCCAGGCACTGTGTATGCGTTTCTATGGCAACACAGCGCTGTTTTCTCACTGAAAATGGCGCTGTGTTGCCATAGCACCTGACCCGGCGGCAGATATTAAGCAACGTAACTCTAATCATACGTAACTTCAGCGTAAATACGAATGAAGGGGCGGGTCAACCAAACGACACCCGAAAATACATTTGTGGGCCGAGGGAGGCATTTAAATTGTACCTTATGGGCCGGGTTAGGCCGTTACATACGCCAGTCCATCACATACGTCTGTACTTATGCTTGGAAAAGTTAAGGTTGTGTTTGGTAAACGTAAAATGAGTAAACTACGTATGAGCGAGGGGAGTACCTAGGGGAGTGCATATTACTTAAGATAGCGTAAATACATTACGTGATCAAACGATAGGTGCAATTGCAGATTTCCACTAGGCTTGTGAGGCACTTAGGGGTGCCACTGCATAGGGGGTGGCACAACTCATGTCTTTTTTTTCTAGAGCAGTGGCAGACACAAAAGATTTTGACTGGCTTTCCGCCACTAAGAGTAATGCTCTGCAGCAGGGAAGTAGGCATTGTGCTGCTCTGGAAAAGAATACAATAAAATGTCTGTACTGTGCTGGTCCCCTGACACAGACAGTGGCTGTGTCTGTGGAAGGGTACAGCTGTGGACACGGACATGTGGTCCAAATTGGTGGTTGTCTGGATAATATGGCCTAGTGCCAGGGGAAGTGCATTAATTCCAACATAATAAAGTGACCTGACTTTAGCATGCTTTGCTGGCCATCCGTCTGGTGATCTGTCTGACATGCTAATATTACAGTGTGGGCAGGGTTTAAGTGTTCCATGTGGATCAGCAGTTGTACGGAGGTCCTAAAGAGGATAGAAAAGTGAGGAAAATCAGAGGTAAGTAAACTTACAGTTATCTGCAGGACTCTTGCTTATGGCAACTGGTAAAGGTTTTCTCTGAGAGTAAGAAATTATTTTGTTATGTACAGCAGCTCTGACAGTATCTTATTAGTCTATTATAAGTCAGTATTATTTTATTTTACTTTTTTATTTGTATTTTCACCTATTGAGGTGGGATGGGGGAGGGTGTCTCAAAAATCATGAGTACTGAGCTCCAACTAAACAGCAAGCTAAGTGCAGTTGAATTGGATTGGACAGGTGGTGGCTGAAGCTACATATGCAGGAAACTGAGATCCAGGAGAGTATTTAGATCTTTTCTTACCCTGACAGACTGGTGCGGTTTGCATACTGTCTCTTTTGGCTGACTGCCTCATAGACACCAGACCTTGCTTACAGTTTGTTTTTAACCTTTGTCTTGTTCTACTAATTATTCTGCTTTATGATTTTGTTTTATTTTACCTGGATTCCGCTGACCCCAGATAGTGTGGCAGTTCTGTGGAAAATAATAAAGTTCTGACTACAGCATGACACACCTTAAGTGTTTTATGTGACTCGATAAAGCAAAACATGCCTTGGCAAGGTGTTCCACACTGTAGTCACAACTTTATTACTTTCCATAGTGACAACCCATTTTTCATCTCTTCTATATGCTTTTAACCCCATATGTTATTTAGACTTGGGATAGGAAACATCACCTCTCAACTCTAATACTATTTGCAATAGATGAAATATGACTCCCCTGTAATCAACATGGTTTAGCCCAGGATTAACTAAGTTCAAGCACTTAACTAGGTCTGGATCCAGCCCAATGTCCTCAGATATTGCTCTGGATTGTCACAGTGTGTTAGCTTAAGTGACAGTGCAAACATAATTTAAAAGAGGAAACAATAACAATAATTTCAAGCAATCTTTTTTAGCCAATTTTATAAATCAACTTTGATAGAATATTAAAGCATTCAATATATATTTGTTATCCATGTTAAAACAATGCACTGTGTGTGTTACAGAGATTAAAGTAGATTTTGGTTTATACTTTAACTACCTCAGTGCATCTTCATCCATGACATAGAAAGATACTGAATGGAAATTAGGTGGTAGGTGAACTTTATATTCTTCTCCCCAAAATGGTGACAGGGTTTTCCAAACAGTTGCTGTCCTATGTAAAGATTGCAGCCATTACTCAATAAATAAATAAACAAATAAATAAATGCAACAAATATTTTACTGAAAGAACTTTTAATATACTTGCAATGTACCCTTTAAGATGCTCATTTTATAATGCAGTTTTGAATACATAGAAGAAAAATAAAAAAGATTTGTTCAAATTGTGGTTTTTGTGCTATTATTATTGTCAATTAAATGTATCCAATAAAATAGAGGTAGATTACATTTAGGATCAGATAAAAGTCAATAAATTCAATAAAAACTTACTTTAAAATTTTCATCCAGATGTTTTCTATTAAATGCATAGAAGCACCAGATGTATTAAGTATAGATTTTAGCAAGTTGCAGGACTATTACAATTTATATTCCTATTAAAACAGAGGTGGCTGTGGCAGATGAGATGAACATCATGCCACAAGCAAGACAACAGTTCCAGGGGGAAGTTTGTGTAAAGGAGCTACATCCACCATCTACTTAGTGTTAAAGTAACATACTTTTCCTAAGCTGGTGATTATATTTTAACTTGGGATCGGCCCAAATAATTACACAATGACAGCAATGTGACAGATGACCATCCAAATGTCTAGTGATTTGGGCGCGGTAAACTCAGTTCATACGTGGCAATACCAAATTGCGAGCATAATTTGCTCTTTACATTTCCCCCATAGTGTGACTTTTATGTGAAGTGGTGTCAGGATGAAATATCTCACAACAATCCAAAAATGAAATCATGCATCTGATTTGTTATGATGGCTTTTAGCACATTCAAGAAGGTAAATCATTTTAATTGGGATCTGTGCACTTCTCTACGTTTAGAAAACATGGTGACTACTAGTTCTTACAAATGTTTTATTTGCAATGCAAAACATACTTAGCAAAAACTACAGTGATCTACGATCATTAGAGGCACCTTTTTATTTTATTTGTGCAAGCAAGTAAAGTATTTGTATTCATTTATACAGTGCTTGTTGTTCCATGGAACTGTAAATAGTAAATTGCTTGCATAATAAAAAGCTGAAGTACATGGAGACAATTTTTCTGGTTTTAAGAGAACACAGGAAGTGTAAGAGTTGCAAATGTCCTAAATGCCATGACAGCAGGAAGCCACTTAGGTACTAAAGCTTAACATATACAGTGAACTAAAAATAATAATATTGTATTTCATCTGAACTAAACTTGGTGCTGGTCATGGTGCTGGAATGTGAGAGCAAATATTTTATATACACATTCTAATCTAGAAAATGGTATAGCTTGCAAAAATATATAGCAGTTTGATTTCTTAGCAACCCTATAGTGTTCATATAACTGTTTCTGTTCATATTATGCTGTGTCTAACTTGCAAGTGCAATACACGCACATTTAATTTATAACTAAAAAATGTCTTATAGGGACACAAATTGTGCTTGATATCCCTGGGCAGACGACTCAGCGATATGAGCAGATCTGAAATCTGTATCTGAATATAGCAGAAGCTGCAGTATGCATAAGGGATGTATACACATTTAGCCACTAGGCCTGTACACAACAGTTAAATGTTTGAATGGAAAATAAAAATTTACCCCTTAACTCAAAATGCTCATGTTCCTCAAACATGCAATTGACCTTATTTGAAAAGTTTAGCAGGGAAAGGTATTATATTATTTTAATATTAAAATCTTCATTAAGCTGTTACTGTACCATTGTGTTTACTGTATTATACACAAACATCAAGTGGTCAGTTGCTTGCTTATGTTATCTTTTAGAAACACAGTCAGGCTTATTTCTTAATCATTTTTCAAAGCAATGCATATTCAATATAGGAAAAATATCTGTTACTACGGCTGCTCGTATTACCAACAAATATTAAATGGATGAAAAGAGCCATATCCAGAGATTGAAAATAAGAGATAATCAGGAGGAAATCCATGCTGAATTTCAGATGGAGTCAAATAAATAATATTCTTTGCATAAAGCTGGCTTATTGCACAGATATACTGACCTGCTTTACTTCTACACTGCTTTTATAATTTGGGATAGGAAACATCACCTCTCAACTCAATATGTTTTGAAACTGATAAAATTTGCAATTCAACATAATTTTGCCCAGATGTAATGTTCCTCTTGATTATCTCTTATTTTCAAGCTCTGAATACGGTCCAAACTGCTTTTTCAATACAGTTTTCAACACAAACATTATGAAGCTACTGAGAAATCCTAAAATAATAAATAATGATGATTGCATCTTTTCCTTTACTATAAGTTCTATGATACTCATACAGGACAGATTTTCAGGATACTATGAGAGAAACATATTGGCCTTTGGGCCTGATGCAGACTTAATAATGACGGACAATTTACGCACGTGGCATGTGTCGGAAAGCACTGTGCATCCGTGCAGCAGATATTACTCATCGTAACTGATCGTACATAACTTGTACGTAACTCCGTATGATAGGTTGTGCCATCCCCATGCAAGCCGAAAATGGGGGTGGGGAGGCTTTTAAATTGTAAATTGAACAGTATGGGCTGGGTTAGGCACAAGGAATTACGTACGCACAGTGATACGCAAGGAAAAGTTAAGGCAGGGTTCTGAACAAGAAAGTGTGAGGGGAGTGCCAGGGGTAGTGCATTATCCTTAGTAGTGCGTAACTTAGGTACACATGCTTACGTAAAACTCCCTTAAATCTGGATCGGGCCCCTTGTTTGGTAAATATAAAATCATTATTAAGAGCCTTTTAAATATATGACATTCATAGTTGTTAAGGAGTAAACCCCTGTGATTTATACATTTCCAGAACATTATTATAGAACATTTTTAGCTTCCCGTCTGTGAACACTGGGATTGCAATCTATATATAACTTTATTTCTATGATCCAAGCATAGCAATATATAAATGTTTTCTGTTATATTAATCCCAAGTGGTCACAAGTGGGAGAGTGAAAAACATTTGTTATAATATGAAAACAAACGTTTATAGTAAAAGCCAAATATTTGGCTTGGGTGGAACCTAATAAAATTGTCGGAGGAACTTGTTAAATATCAAATGAAAAGTTTTGTTTTATGTATTTATATGAATTAAAATAGACAAGTGAGAAAATGTTACCTGATAATGGTCTCATCGTCAATCTTCACAATGCAGTATGGATCACTACTTCCGGTTCTGACAATACAATTTAACAAAGTCACAAATTATTTTCAGACTCCAAATTGCAGTGTAAAGCAGCTCAATATTTGTGTGCTACAGGTATAAGAAAATCACCACTGCATAATAATAAAATAATAAGAATAATCATTTTATTATTAATAATAATTAGCCCCTATGTGTTTTAAATACCTTCTAATCACTGATATCCTTCAAAGAAATCCTTAACCCCATCATTTTGCATAAATGAGTGATATTGAATTATTATATATTATGTTTACAAGAAACCTGTACCATTTCATATGGAAATAACTATTAATAATATTTGAAATTTATATTAACTTCTTCTGTCATTATGTAATTTTGTGTTTTTTGGGAGGGAAATTTACCTACTTTTTTATTGATTATCTTTTAGACAGACATGTGCAGACCCTCCAACATGACCCTTCCATTAGGTAGAATATATACTGAACATGAGCTTCCAACTGTCCCTCACCTGGATTAAACAAATTAACTGATTTATAAAAAAAACCCAATTTTTTCATCAAAAAAGGCAGTGTCAATACCGTACGTGTACCGTAGGTTTCACAACATGTATGTGTTCCACATACGGTCTTAATTTCCAGACAGTAGCTACTACGCATGCGTAGTAACTATTTTACGTCATCTATGTATCGTTTCGTTACGTAGATTGCATATATGCGGTGTTTAAAGACCACATATATGCAATCTACATAACGAAATGATATGTAGATGGCGTAAAATAGTTACTAAGCATGCGTAGTAGCTACTGTTGGGAAAATAAGACCTTAGGTGGAACACGTACGGTGTTGTGAATCCGGGCCAGAGAGGGGAACTGTAAATCCAGCCCATTATTCCAATCAAATGGGCAGTAAATAACAGGGGAGTCATAATATAGCTAATATAGAGATTATGAAGGGGATAATTGGTCCATAAGGATGAAAAGGGGTGAGAGACTCTGATGGCTTTTGAGGAGGAGGAAGGCACCAATTTCCAGTATATAGTCACACATATTTAAGTGATTCGTCTGGGGATTTTTAAAAGAAAACATAGTTTAGACTCAACAAAGTGATCTCATCCATTGTTATATGTTTAATAGACCCTCATTTGGGAAGGGGGGACCTGGGATTTCCACTGCACTGGAATAACTGTTTTTGCTATGTTATCCAGGTGTTTTAGGACAATTTTTTGTATTGTGATAATGGCATATCTGAAGGGATCAAATGGAACTAGGGAACAAACAATTTGGGCAGATAACTTCTTAACCTTAAGCTAGAATGGAGCCAACCTGGGGCAGATCCACCATATGGCAGGAAGGAACCGAAATATGGGCAACATTGCCAGCAGATTCCCAAGATACACAGGTCATCTGAGGAAAAACTTAAAGGGTTTGTTTACATACAGTTCCAGATTTTTGCACATGTTCTGCAGCACATTTATAAAGGTCTCTGTCCCACAAGGACCAAGAAGAATTTTGTAATTACAGGAATTTATGTTCCTTGGATACTGTAGAGCATAACAGAAGTCCTCCAAGAGAATAAGAGGTCTGCCTGCCCCCTTCAATGTCACTTACAGAAGATGGATTGTGTAGCCTGTAGATAGAGCAAGAATTCAGAGGAGGAAAGCTCAAAATGATTCTGGAGGTTGCTGACTGAAGCTGTGCTGACAGATGCAGGGGCTGGGAGAGAAGGGAGTTCCTTATTGGCACCCATTACTGCCACATCAGCCATCTTTAATACAGACTTCTGGCCCTTTCTTTTGTGTTTGTTGGTTCTAGCAAGCATTCCTGGGGCCAGATTTACTAAGCCGCGGGAGAGGAAAAGTTAAGATGTTGCCCTTAGCAACCCATGGGCAACATCTCCACTTTTCCTTTCCTTAGTAAATCTGGCCCCTGGAGTAAAAAAATCTGTCCATCAGCATCTGGACAGAAGTAAGTATATGGAGGCAGTCTCCACTGAGAAAAAAGGCTGAATTTTGTAACCTAAGCGATCTGTCAAGACCAGATCCTGTATGTGATTTCTTCAGCCTGCACTCTCTGTGCCCTTTGATGAATTTCAGCTTCCCCAGACTTCCCAGTCTGCAGTTCTTCTGCACTCTGTTATTGATTCAGTGTTTCATTACATTAATCCGCAGTCACCATCATTGCCTCTGTGCAGTCCTGCATTACTGAGTACTCTCTGTTCATGGTTCATGAAAGTCCTGAGTTTGTGGTTCCTGACACGGTCACAGTAGCAGTGAGAAACACAGAACTCATATTGGCAGCTATTCATATGCTTGCTGGAACCGGAAAGTCAGAATCATTTGATCACTAAATTCATACTAAAATCTTTCTAATTTAACGAAACCGGTAGAGCATGTGAATGGTTGATGGTCATCACCTGGGGAGATTAAAGTTGGTGTAAGAGAGGTGCGAGTAAACAGACTAGCAGCCTAGGGGGGCTATGTATGGTGCAGGGTATGGCCTAAGTCCTAAGACATGGAGGATCACTATTGTTGAAGCAGCCATAATGCCCAGATTTGCTGAGATTTATCTTATCTTTTTCCATGTGCACTATGAACAATATGTTAGATTTAAAAGCAGGGATGCAGACTATTTTAAATTTTTGGTCAACAAACATTTTGCCGATAAGAGAATATGGCCATATAATTTAATAGCTGGGCTTTCTAAGTTCTCTAAGGGGAGGTAGAGCTGGAAGACAAAAGGACATATGTGAACCTCATTTGAGAGAAAGTAGGAGAGAAGAGCTACCGGTGAGCAGTATCTTGAAACAACATATTTTTCAATTTCAAGGATTTTCGATGAAACCTGTGGCATTTGCTTCCTCAGCTCTTAAACTGCTAAAATAAATTAATAGCCTGAGCCTGTAGCAGGGAAGTCATAGTATCAGTAACTTTTACTGAACCTTCATACAAGATAGGTGGCTGGAGATCTGTGGTTAGTCCTAAAGTCAGGACTGTGCTTAATGAAGCTGTGCAGGGGTTGGGAGAGAAAGGAACTCTTCATTGGCACTATTAATGCCATGTTTATCATCTTGGCTACATATTTCTAGTCCTCTCCTTTGTGTTTGGTTCTATGGAGTGAAAAATCTGTCCAACAACATATGGACAGAAGTAGGTAAATGTAAGCAGTGTATACTGAGAATAAAAGATATATTTTGCAAACTAAACGGTCACAGTAGCAGTTGGAGAGGTCAAGCTGAGTTTTGGCAGCTGTTCGCATGCTTGCCAGATCTGGAAATTTAGGCAGGTGATTTTAATGTTTTGGTTGAATAGAGTAAATAGCACAACTAAAGAACCCTTTACTGGGGAGGCATAGGGCCTGATCCAGACCTATGCTTGGGTGCGTTTTTACGATGGTCGTAAGTGTAAAAACGGCCATTTGTACTTACTGCGCATGCGCGGTCCAGGTGTTACGTTCAGAAATTCTGAGCGTATGGGCGTTGAGCGTAACAGCCTCGTAACAATGATCAAGGGGGCGTGACTGTCATACCAAATCTGTAAATACGCACCGAGGGCAGGGTGAGGCATTTAAGTCATACAGTATGGGTGTGCTAAGCATCGTAACTACGCAATGAGCTTACGGACGCCTGCGGTTACGGTTCAGAAAAGCTAGGGTAGGGTTTGCTAGGCGTAAGAAGGCAAAAACTAAGTACGACCAAGGGGAGTGCATCGTAGGTATGCTGGTGTAAATACGCTACGCACAAGCGTTTCATGAGCATAGGTCTGGATCAGGCCCATATGGTGCATTATTATGACACTGGTGTATATTAATAAAGATAGTTCTTGCAAAGGGAACTTTTAGACCAGGGCCAGTCCTGTACCTCTTTTACAGGGAAATGCGCCAGATCATTAAAGTCAACCAGTATGAGTTGACCATAGTGGAAACAAATGGTTGGTTTTATTGTGACGAGGGCAATCACCCAAACACAGTTATACCTCTTTCACATCACCACCAAATACCCGGGATTTTCACAAAAAACCCGGATCTCGGGGAGAAAGGTTTTTACTGGTAAGGGTGGTGATGTGAAAGGTTCAGGGTTGTTTTCAACCCGGGTCTTTCACATTGCCTCCCGATTGTTTACAACAGTAAACAAATCTGTTTTCAGTGTTGGATCTGTATAAAAAATTTTTTTTAGTATAGGGCATGCTGATGCTTGTAGTGCTACAATCATCAGCATGTTATTTGGTCACCATGGAAATGGGATTTCACATGCTGCCCAAGGGTATAAATATACCCCAATGACAGCAGAGCTGTCATTAGCGTCAGGACATGAGTTGAGGCGGGTCATAGGGTTTTTTATTTTTCAAAGACCCACGGATTCAAAGCTTGGAAGATGGGGTCCTAATGAAGATGGTTAGTACTTCTTTTTATTTATTATTTTTATGCCATTTTTTGATGCATTTATTTTATGTATTTTATAATTAGCGGTAATTAAAAAAAAATGATTTGGGATATTAAATAATCATTGTTTATTTATAGGGGGCATTAAAATGTTAAGTCTTTTTTTTAATGGTAGGGGCCAGCCCTCTATTTTATTTAGTAGCTAGGAGGGGTATTAATTTGTGTTTTGTTGTAACGGATGAGAGGACATGCTGGCACTTGTGGTTCTCTAAGCGCTAGCATGCCCTGCCATCCTTGGGCATGCTGATGATTGTAGCACTAGCACAGCATGCTCTGCAGTGTTAAAAATCCACTAAAACCCAGGAAATTCCTGGTGATCTGAAAGGGTCAAACCCGGGAATTTCCCGGGTTTTTGTGGACTTAAAAGGTGGCTTTTTTTTGCCCCGGCATTTCCACCAGGAAAACCCGGGTTGAAAGACCCGGGTTTTTCACCGGTGGTGATGTGAAAACGGTATTAGAGATGGAAATTTACTCTTTCTAGCTTATACAATACTGAAAAAAATGTATGTTTCCTTTTAAAAATAAACAACAGGGAACTGAAAGCTTACTTCACTTTATTATCTTAAAGTGAACAATTGTTGCATAGCATGAGCTTTTACAACATTTAAACACTCAGTTTCTTGAAACATCCACTCATCTGTAGAGTTCAATATTCTGGTAATAAACAAGGAAAGCCTTGTGACTTCCCATTTGAGTATTAAAATTGTCATGCTTTTCCTCTTATGCACTAAAAGCATGGATACAGCTGTTTCCTGACTGTATAAAGATTTAAAAATAATAAAAAAAAGTTTTCTTCTCTTGGCCATATTATTTATTTATTAACAGGTTTTTATATAGCGCCATCACATTATGTAGCGCTTTACAATGTTAACAATCATTATAAAAATACTGGGTGGTAACAAACAACAGAGAGAGAAAACCCTATAATATATATTTAAGGTCATTACTGGCAGTTGAATAACTACAGGGGGTGCAGAATGTATAAATATTACAGACATCAAAGGTCTCTTAAATCTAGAAAACACAAAGCTGGCCACTTCTGCTTGTGCTTATGCCAAAGAAAATGCAACCCCCTTACCCAGAAAAATTCTTCATCTGCATGTCCCTATGATCATACACACTTACACAATTTACAATTAAATCTGTGCTTTTCACCTCTCTAGCCATCTGCTCATCTGACATCTGTGTGACAGCGCCTCCTCCTCACTAAATGACACTGGAGTGACCTGAGGTCACATCAGCGTCATTCAAAGCTGAGCCCGCCATGGAGGAGAGGCAGCGGCCAGAAGAAGGGAAGACTTCAAAGGTAAGTCATTGTATAGGGCTTAAAATTGGAAAACTGGGTGCTGGACAGACATGATGGGGATATTGGGTGCTAGACAGTCATGATGGGGGATACTGGGAGGTGGACAGACATGATGGGGTTACTGGGAGGTGGAGACACATGATGGGTATACTGGGTGCTGGACAGACATGATGGGGATGCTGGGTGCTGGACAGACATGATAGGTTATACTGGGTGCTAGAGAGACATGATGGGGGATACTGGGTGCTGGAGAGATATGATGGGGATACTGGGTGCTAGAGAGACATGATGGGGACACTGGGTGCTGGATTCACATGAAGTGGATACTGGGGAGCTGGAGACACATGCTTGGGGATACATACACATGATGGGGATACTGGGTGCTAGAGATACATGATGGGGATACTGGGTGCTGGATACACATGATGGGGATACTGGGTGCTGGATATACATGATGGGAAGCCTGGGTGCTGAATACACATGATGGGGATACTGGGTGCTGGATACACATGATGGGGATACTGGGTGCAGGATACACATGATGGGGATACTGGGTGCTGGATACAATCAAGGCTCATACACTTACCGTAACATGAGTGTAACATCTGCCCCGCGCATGCGCAGTAAGTACAAAAGGCTGCTTTTACGCTTACGCCCGCCGTAAAAACACAAGTGGACGTAGGTCTGGATCTGGCCCGATGGGAATACTGGGTGCTGAATACACATGATGGGGGATGCTGGGTGCTGGATACACATGATGGGAATACTGGGTGCTGAATACACATGATGGCAGATGCTGGGTGCTGGATACACATGATGGGGATACTGGGTGCTGGAGAGACAGGATGGGGAATATATATCTATGTATAGCGGAGACTAGGACACTATTGTATAGTGGTGACTATGATTTGCGTTGTTTTATTGTGGTTACAATTGTGTTGTATGATGATGCTTACTATAATCCAGGATGGTCACTGGTGTCAAATTGTCAAACAGAAGGGCGCAAAACTAAAGTTCGCAGGGGATCGCCAAACACCCTAGCACCGGCCCTGATTTACACCTATCCTGTACTGATGCCACTATTTCCCAAGGATCCAAATATAATGGTGCAAGTAAGGAGACCAAACAGAGAAGGTGTGCTGTGTGGTCTTCCTCTGTGTAAAGGAGATAAAGAAGCATGTTATGGTACAATATGTAAACATAAGCCGAAGTGAGGTATGAGGGGGCTTGTGAGAAAAGTATAAGAAGCATGTGACAAGTGGGCAAGCTGGAGGGCAGGATAGTAAGTGGTGGCATTGTAGAGCCAGTAAGTGTTGTTCGGGGGCATTCTGGGTTGGATGGTATAGACAAGTTAAGGTTGCTTTTGGCCTTTATATACATTTCTGAAAGCAAACATGGCTCGTGGGGTATTTTAGTATCTAGCTGTGTGTAAGGGACTGGGAGTCACTCACCAGAAAGCACCGTCCATAAAAAAAAATCTAATTTCAAATACAATTGATTCTAAATGTCATGTCTTTATGCAGTTATTTCAGATATCACTATTTTATTAAGACATACAGACTTTCTCACTGAACACCTACTAGTTGTAGCGAATGGTCTTTTTAAGATATTATGGAAACAAATAGATGTGGATTTGCACAGCTTGAGCCAGTTTTCATTCTGATTTAGATTTCGAGTCAATGTTATCAGTTAGAGCAGATGGCTATGTGGATAATCACATTCTAAATTATTCTTTGTGAAGCATATGTTGTACAATTGTAGCAAATGTTGGAAGATATCTCTGACACCTGAATGGTAATAAATTTAATTCAAAATAAGAGACCAAAAAAACAAATAAAAATGAATCGAAACATAAATGTCACAAGCATACATGATGTTAACTACAAGTCAGGAATAAACAATTTCTTCTCATGTCAGGTTCTTATTGATTCAATTGATGTTTAATATACACAGTATGACAACAGAAAATTAGAAGACAAATACATATTACAGAGACAATCAGCTGAGTTGCAGTCAAGCTTTAGTCCTTGGAAATGTGCATTGTTTTTTCTTTTTATCATTTATGACATCTGTTTTTCCCTAGTTTAAAGAATAAAGTGCACATTAACATATGTTTTTTAGTGAATCATTTTTCCTTTCTGTTTGCCCATACAGCAATTTATTTAAAAAATGCTTTAGAAAAGCAGTATAACTTTAAGTGTAAAGTATTCCAAATGTATCTTACACTAAAGAACAAGTGAAATAATCAGGGAAAATTACAACTGGCAATGGGAGTTAGAATAGAATAAATAACTGTATTGTGTATTCAGTCAACCACTCATCAATAACGTTAATAATATTCCTGATGGTAGATGCTGGATAATGGTGATAAAACACAATAGAGCCTAGGGACCAGACTGGCACAGAACTATATATTGGAACCTACACAAAGTCTTATATCCAAGTACGGCTCACTGATAATACAAACGGATAGTGGACAGTGACAATATTGAAGAACTGAAGAGCCTTTACTTGTCAAGTGAAAGGGCACCTTACAACATGGCACAACCGTAGTTTTATTGTAAAGCAACTGTAACCAGAAACAATGGTAGAATCTCCTGCTAGTAATTTGCCATGAAATGTAAAAACAAAAGTTGGCATATCAAAGTGAAGGAAATTTTCCCACTTCAACACACAGCAATTTTGAGCTCACTGACATCTTTCAGTGCTGCATTTATCTAGCTATCAAGACCACTAAACCAGCTCACATCATATTTAACCTGTGTAAATTTGCTCTATTATAAACAGACAAATTGAGAATTACTGTCGATAGTTAAAATCAATTCTTCACTAATCCTATAGAAGCAAAATAGTGTTTGTGAACTCTTCCTGCCTCTCTAGCATGCCTACAGGGGGAACCAGAGAGATAACTACTGGAATAGACAACACTTATCTTAAATTCCCCAACACATCCGTTCCACCTCATACCAAAGGTCTTTAAATGTCAACGGTTTATACAAAATGTAATTTAATGTTATTGTTCCCTTCAGTGTTCTTTTGTGTTCATACCCCAGGAGACAGGGTTAGTGCAAGTGTAAGTCTTCTATTGTCATTTTTCTAGATCTGGCCCAATGTTCACACCTTGACATCCACGCTATTATATTACAGCAGTAAAACGCCTGAATGATGGGGTTTAAGCACAAAACTGGTAAAAATTAACATCACTAGCTAAACCATTATAATAAGCTATAATGGGACACACATATTTTCTGGTCATTGCAATCTAAACTATTGGGGGAGGCATGCTAACCCATGACCAATGGGATGGGAGACATGACAAAGGATGAAATTAAAACTGTTAATAAATACTTGGATATATTCAACTTGCTTTTCAAATACGATGGAGGGGAGCCCATCATTCAATAAAGTCCTTACAATGCTCCTACCCAAACTCAAGAAAGATTCCCAGCTAGTCCCTTCCAACTGCCCCATTTGATTACTTGTGGCCACAAGACTGCAGGCAATTCGCACCTCCATTCTCACACATGATCTATTGGGATTTGTACATCAGTTGGGATGTCATTATGTCAGGTGGATCCGCACACTGGCAGAAGTAACTCATTCACATCAAAACATAGTCAGAATATTCTACTCTATTTTATTTGAACTCCAAAATTTTATAAATATGATAGAATCATTGTATAGTAATCCACAAATCTCCCTCCTGGTCAAGGGCCTCAAAATTACCCAGATTGTTATGAAATAAGAACTATGGCAGGGATGCCCTTGATTTTTTTTATTACTTAAGATTGCCATACATCCACTTCTGAGACTACTGAATTATTTACAGGATTTTGAAGGCATCCAGATGGGATATAGAGTGGTAACAGCCAACACATTTGTGGATGATCTTTTCATGTATGTGGACAACTCTAAGAACTTCTAATTCTCTTCTGACAAATTTTAGGATTTCGAGTCAACTTAGAGAAGTCTATTGACCTTTACCTATCTCCTCCCATACATATTCCCTCATGGGGTCATACTGTCCCATAACAGTGGGCTACAATACATTTTACTTAACTATAGGTTCAGATCCTTAAGCACTCTTCCTGTTTATACTCCTTGAATATTTCAAAATAAATATCAGCAATGGAAAAGGAGCTAGGTGTAGGAGCCTTACATTGTCCTATACAAGTAGAGTGAATTTTATACAGATAGGTATGTATCCTAGGCACGTTTACTTACTTCACGCATTTCCCATACTAACAAGGAAGGATAGTGCTCACATCAACTACCTATTCCATAAATTTTTTGTAAAAGAGCCAGAATAAGTCTTAAAAGAAAATTACAGCAGCTCAATGGCAGTATTAATTTTCAAAACATAAAAACATACAGTCATGCAGATCACCTTAGGCAGCTCAGAGACTGAAACAGCACCAGGATACCTATGCTAATGCCTATTCTTAGGGAGGTTTCATGGAGGGAAAAAACTTGGGAACCATTTTGCACAGGCACGACCAGGAGACAACCTTGACCATTAAGGAAAACTCACTCCTCTGGAATACCAAGAAGATCTGGCAAATTCTCAGTCACCAACATGGACTCAATGCAAACAGTACCATTCACTTACCAGTCTTACACAATCCAAACATTTAACAAGACACAGTGTCCTATTCCTTAAATATCTAGTTACTGGCTTGTGCTGGATCTGTTGGACAATTGGTGGACAGGAGGTGGAGGTGCTCACAGTTACTGAGTTAGTAGAGAAATATGAATGTCTCAATGCCTTCCTCATGGCATATTTACAAGTGAGAAATTAAGTTCTAAGGAAGACTTATGAATTTGGTGATTCAAACCAAATAATGCATTGGATACCATGGACAGGATGCAGAACTAATTTCAGATTCCGTTAAGTATTCAGTTCACATCGCTGTACTGTACAATTAGCATAACAATCCCCACCCACCATGCGTATCTCATACACATGATGAGTAGGTGAACGCACAGAACACACCAATTCATAGCTAACTTACGTATGTAAGAAAAAATGTTTCCACTAAAAAATAATAAACCTTGAGCGTTAATATCCAGAAGTTGAACAGAAAGTAACGATGATTGCATATGTGTAATAACGTAGGACCGGATCCAGACTCCAGCATGCTTTCTGTACATGCGGGAGTCTGTCAGTCTGACAGAGAAAGGGGAGTGAACGCCCACCTGTCACTCCCCTCACTCATGCTTACCATGCCATAAGCCTGCCTTAAGTAAATCGTACAGACCGCTGATCCGCACAAGTCTGGGATACCCATCCCACACTGTCCAAGCTTGAATTAAGACAAAAAAAGAGTGGTTATTCCAAAAAGTTATTACATTTTAATATGAACTCCCAAAAAATATTATGAAAAAGAAAAAAAAAAGAATTTCACATTAAAAACATTAACACATAATTCACTCATGTAAAATGATACACATATACAGCTGGAATGAGATCTGCAGCCACAGAACCTATTTCAGCAGTCCACATTGGTTGCAGCTTTTCCTTTGATAAAGCCGATGACCGGCGAAACGTACGTCGGGACCTGCGCTCTTCTCATGGTGCACCTGGGGGAGTGCTTATGAACATCCTGATCGCTGCCTGTGTACTGCCACAAAGGGCCTGATCCAGCGCTACGAAGATTCTGATCTCTGCCTGTGTACTGTTACAAAAACCCTAGTTAGGTAATGTAGCTTAGGCTTAGGCTAGGGATAGATACCTACCCCGGAAGGGGTGAAACGCTGGCCAAGAGTCCGCTAGTTGTGGTATAGGGAAAGGTTCCTGCATTATACAATTAGATTAGTGGGTCTTCCCTAAGCAGTATATGTTGCTAACGCTATTTTGCAAACTTGTATTTTGCTGGAATTCCTGTTTTATTGATCGGTTCATGTGATTTGCTCATATTTCGCCTTTTTGTATGTTGTAACTTATTTGTTAAATAAAGATATATTTTTTACTTTTTCTACTTGCATGGTGTTGAGACTCACATTTAATCAATTAAGTCTTTAGTGCACCAGTGAACAGCTATGCCTTTTTGAACTAGTTCTTGATTTGTATGCTGAATTTTCTTAGCTGATGGTTTGCACCTCCCAGAAAGAGGGAGTTTGTGACTTATTACCCAATGTTGCAGAGGTATAAGCTACATATTAGTCCACATATGTAAGCCTGCACAATATGATTGTAGCTATGTATCAAATGTATTTAGCAGTGGATCAAACATATAAATGATATAACATATGAAGCCTGGAAAAAGAAGAAATGTAATTATATGTAATACAACAATGTTTAACTACATTTAAAAAAAACCCTTAGGTTTTTCTGGAAGCCAGGACTAATCCCTGCCACAAAATTTGAATTAGATGTTAGTTTTTAAAAAGTTAGGAACCAAGATTTAGCGGTATTCCTAAAATTGTGCATAATACAGCTGACTTTCATAGTTTAGGATCTCGTCCCACAGTAATACAACTACACAAATAGCTCTCTAAACACTAAGCAACTGAGAGATGTGGTAGAATATGGCTTGAGTACATTAGGACTTTTTAAGTGGCAGGCTAACTGTGGACAGACTGCTTATTGCCCTCTTGTCCTCCTGTCAAAATATTGCTTGTAAGCACTTATATGGAGATGTTTTATAATATATTTCACTGCATTTATCTGTCACCATATAAATTATTTTAAATGCAACTGTCTACATTACATCTTTCTGACATGCAACACATGCTAGAACCAGATAATTACCACAGTTTATGGTAATGTTCAATTATTTGAAAATTCTGATTAGCTTTATATATATATATAATGGGGAACTTGGTTAATCATATCCCGTTTGACCCTAAATGAGGAATGGGAATATTGCTAGCAGACCAAATAATCTTCCAAAATGGTGGGAAGCTACCACATTAGCGCAATGGCCCGAAAATCCGTATTACATGTTATTTTATTTCTATGACAGTTATTCTAAACTTTCAAGATGAATTTGCAGGAGGCTTCCCTGGAAAAAGAGACCTGTATGGAGAATGTTTTTCTACATAGGAGTGCTACAAAGGCACCTTATCATCCACCACTAAACATAAGTTATATGCCACTTTGCATTCCACCTTCTAGAAAGTCCTTCAGAAAATTGCTCATGATCCACCTATTCTTATTTCCAATTTAATGGTTATAATAAATTCCTTTTTTATGTTTTACTTGTATTCAAGCTTGACATTTATGTCACGTAACTGATTCATTTACTACTCTTACTTGTCATTATACATCACTTTATCAGTGAAATTTTATTGCTGTTTTGATACTGTTACCATTTTTATGGCTGCTAAAACCATATATCTTTAATGTAAAGCAATTGTAAAGGTACGCTATGTTTTTTTGTATAACATATGGTGTGTGCATAAAAATAAGAATTAAAAAAAAAAACCTTTTGATATGTGTAAGTAATAATTTAATAACGTAATAAAGTATTAAAGTATTTAATTTTTATTGTTGAAATTAGGATGTTTCATAAATTGTTGAATTAAGTTATGTGTTCATTTTTATTTTTTCTGAGTCTTATTTTTGTCTGTATTGTTTTTGCTGGGTCTCTGGGCAGAGGGCCTAGCTGGTTTCTAGTACTGTGGACTAAAATGCCAGTCCAGTTTCACAACAACAAAAATATATATTTAAATCCATCTTTTACACAATACTCCATAAACCATGACCCTCAGGTTGCAGAAAGAGTTTTATTGGCACATAGGATAAATATACCCAGGAAATTTATGTGGGCATGTCCACCCTTGGGTAATCAGCCCTGGAGGGTGCAATCATGGTGGTAGGACCTCACACTCTGGGTGCCCCCTCTATGGCTTCACTGATACTGTGCCCCCTCTATGGCTTCACTGATACTGTGCCCCCTCTATGGCTTCACTGTTTTATTATTATTTATTTTTTATTATTTCTGACCCCCCCTGCCCCCCCTTTTTTTTTAAACTGCTTGGGCTGCATATTTACATACACACACCCTTATAAGAAGCAGCTATCAGGCTAAAATGTTGGATGCTTGGATGAAACAACATACACACATATACATTTTACATGATATCACTCAGCCATTTAGCTAATGTTTTATGCTTTACGGGTGATGCTATTACACATTATTAATAGTATATGTATAAGTACTATACAACTATAATAATTGTGGATCTGATTCACACTTAAGAAGCTGCGGCTCATAAGAAGCTGCGGCTCGTACCTTATGGCACTCATAAGTGCCATAAGATACCTAAAAGCGGGGGGTGGGTTGGAGGCTGGAAAAGTGAGTTCAGGTGAATCAGGTCCTGTATGTTATGTACCCAGCATTATTTTATTATACTTCCTCTGACAGGATAACTGGAACATATGAATCAGTTATTTATACTATTACATCCTCAAAACAAACTTTCTAAAATAGTCACAGCAGTCCCAGTGTTTCCATAGGAAATAATTAAAATTCCTTTTTACTAGCTTAAAAGAAATTTCCTTACACCTAACTCATAAAGCCAGTTTGGCTAACAACCAATTTATTAATACATATAAAACGCTGTTATATAGACATATGGAGCAACATATGCCTTCACAAAAATGCTTAATATGCTCACATAAAAGTCTAAATAAAAGGATATTAAAGCAAATTGGATAAATTGGATACATTTCAGATTTATGTGCAAAGTCCATATGTTTGCAGCCCTCCAGCTATGAATGTACGAACTTTGGTATCCTATATTACGCACAAAAGATAATAGAATAACCTCCCTTGATCTCCTCCATGTGGAAGGCAGTTACGATAACTGCATCCTACCTTAGGTATACCACATGGAAACACTTCCGTGCGGAATATTGGATTGTACGTAGGGGCTTAGCTAAGCCATTGCTGTACAATTTTAATACCTATGCCCACTCACCATGCGTAACAGCCCACCCGTGTGGAAACCAAAGTCTACATGAAATTCTGCATTGGATAGATGCTGCTCAATGCAGAAAACCTTTTACTGTGCATGTGCAGTACACACAGCCAGGCTATTTCCGTACGTTAAGTACAGAAATCGTCTGTCGTTCCTAATTCAGCCCAATAAGTCCTCATATGGGAGCATAATGAGCACTTTTAATAATATGGCTCCAAACTCCTCAATCATAGACCATTATGGTCTCTGGGCCGGATTCAGACCTCTGTGCATTTACGGCGTGCACGGAGGTCTAGCAGTCTGCACAAAAGGAGGGAGTGAACTCCCCTGTCACTCGTGTCGCCTTTAGACAAATCTGCTACCATAAACGTGAGCTGCACAGAACACTCAAACCCAGCCCACACTGTAAAATTAGCATGTGCATAGCCAGATATTCACCCGACTTCCATAATCAGTGTGTGGCCCTCTGTTATTTACAGTTGGTATTATTATTCTTACTCAATGTGCCACCCATGTTTTTTAAAACCCTTTCACTCCCTATGGGCCTGATCCAGACCTACGCCTGCATTTTTACGCTCGGCGTAGTCGTAAAAACGCTGTTTTCCATGTTCTGCACATGCGCGCAGCAGATGTTACGACCAGAAACTCTGAACGTACTTGTGAGACTAAAGTCCACAGCCTAACTACGAACGAAGGGGCATGCCAGCCATACGACACCCGTAATTACGCTTCGGAGGCGGGGTGAGGCATGTAAATCGTACAGTATGGGCGTGCTAAGCACCATAACTACGCATGGAGCCTAAAGATGCCTGCGGTTACGCTCAGAAAAGTTAGGGTAGGGTTTGGTCAGCGTAAGACAGCATAAATACGGACGACCGAGGGGAGTACCTAGGGGAGTGCTTCATAGGTACGCTGGTGTAAATATGCTACGCACAAGGGCGTATTATTTGCAGAGTAGCTATCGTACGTAATCTGCGTATCATTTCGATCAGCCCCAATATGTCTTAAGCAGTGGTTAAGGGTTTAAGGCAGTGGATTATATTGTAAAAAAAGGAATAAAAGGAAAAATTTGCGCACTCAATGGCTGCTTAGGATTGCAACAAGGGTGTCTCGACCCTTAAAAAATAGACTAACAAGAAAGGGAGTGTGGAAATATTATCAGCGCCAATAGTTATTCTCAGTGGGAAGTACCAGTAAATGAGTTAAAATACCAGTAAAATGCCAGTAAATAAATAGTAAATAGTCCGATGAAGATGTTTTATAACTGAAGATCAGAAGCTTGTAGTGCTGCCCTTCCCCCAATAGGGGGCACAAAACGGGAGACAAAAATACAACAAGACAATTTATTAGAAAGATCAACAAAAATAAAACTTCTAAAACTGGGAACAAAGGTTCATACCAGGGAGATGTAAACAGCAAGAGCTGTAGTGGGACTGCTTCCTGATGTTCTAAAGAAAAGGGTGCCGCGAGGATCAGTGTCCACCTCTCTGGATCCTGTGTTCGCTTTGCCGCCGGTGACGCGTTTCAAACCCGACTGGGTTCTTTTTCAAAGTCCATCAGTGGACTTGCTGTTAACATCTCCCTGGTATGAACCTTTGTTCCCAGTTTTAGAAGTTTTATTTTTGTTGATCTTTCTAATAAATTGTCTTGTTGTATTTTTGTCTCCCGTTTTGTGCCCCCTATTGGGGGAAGGGCAGCACTACAAGCTTCTGATCTTCAGTTATAAAACATCTTCATCGGACTATTTACTATTTATTTACTGGCATTTTACTGGTATTTCAACTCATTTACTGGTACTTCCCACTGAGAATAACTATTGGCGCTGATAGTATTTCCACACGCCCTTTCTTGTTAGTGGATTATATTGTGCCCACCAATACAAGGGAAAGTATTTTTAAATAAACAGCTGTCACTGATTATTTTTACCCTTTGTTCTGCCTCAGCTCAAATGCTGACTATGGACCTGTGATATGCATATATCCGCACCTAACTTAAAGTTCCCTCCCACGCCAACTCCCCCTAATTTTACGAACCTAGATCACTTAAGAGTACCCTAGGACTTCCCTAACTTCCCATGCATTTTTCCTTCTTAAGAAGGATAATACGCACAGACTGTTCCTTTCCTCACCCTCCCCACCTCATTTAAGTCCCCCCCCCAACCCACTCTTCTTAAAAGCTCCCAGAGGCATGCGTCATTCTTTTTAAAAAAATACATGTGGACTTTAAAGACCGCACGTAGTCAATCCACATACCTAAGTGTTACGTAGATTGTGTAATTAACCTACTACACATGAATACGGTCCTATACCTCTAGGTGTAAGCACTGCTCTGCTGTCTATTTCCAAGTTTAGGCTACAAAATACATTACTAGGATTCATAAGATATTTTGTTCTGCAAGACAGCACAAACAACATCTTGGCAAATTAATTTAACTTAAAAAACACAGTACATACTTTGTTTTTTTTTGCATGTGTATCTTCAAAACTGCAGCAACTGTTGCAATGTTAAACCAGTTAATATGCATAACAGTTGTAGCTATTGTTTGTATTAATAGCAACTAAAAAGATGCCAGCGATTACAAAATCACTGCTGCTGATTGAATAAAACTTTTTCAGCTGTGCAAATCAGGATGTTGAATAGAATTTGCTGCAGTCAATGGGGGTAAGGTTACTTCTTTCTGCATTTAATTTAGTACTTAAATCAGCGGTCCCCAAAAAATACACTGGGGAAACTAACAGGGGTGCCACAAGTCCAGAGCTGGTTAAGGCATGAGAGCTAGAGAATGTCTGTGCTATCTCTTGTCTTACTTGGTAAAGGCAGGAGAGGCTTTGCTACACATACTTTTTATGTCATCAGGGTCATCGCGATGATACGAAGCATCCAAGCGCCATGCTGGATAGGCACCACCCCTCATCCCCCTGCTTCTCAGAGCTGACATTTAGCCAGATCTGTGACAACTATGGGAGTCAGCGCCGGTCCTCAATACAGCAGCACCAGCCTGTGCTGTAGGTAAATGCTAGATCCAAGTGGGCTAAAAGACCTCTGCTGATGTCTAGCCCATGTGACCAGTCACCTGATCAGAGGGAGGAGTCAGTGTTTCATCCATTTTCCTGTCCTGGGCACAGCAGTGTGATTATATTTATAAAAGGGGAGGGCGCAAATGTATTTTTTGCAGGGGTGCGCCAGACATGCTAGCCCCGGCCCTGTAAGTCACCATAATGCAGCTTATCTTCCAGTCACTACTTTAAAAACCAGTGTGCCGTGACTAACCTACAAATCCATCCAGCAATAGGAGAAGGTAAGTCTGAAAAAAGTAAATGATTAGATAAAAAAATTAAAGGTTTAAAATTTCTTAAAAATACCAGACAGGTACCTGCTTCCTTTAATTTAGTTTTTTATTATCACACTATTTGCCTATTTTTTTTTTAACACATCTATAAACCAGGACTGCTCCATAATTATTTTGGCTTATCTGTGCATTGAAAATATTATTGAAACCTTAATGATGCTTCGAACTGAGAAAGTTTAAGGACTGAGTTACACAATAAATTGTACTGGTGTAAATTAAATAGCATGTAAATGTATCAGCAAAACACCTGCAACATAAAACAGAAAATGCCGGCAGATAACAGTCACATGACCACGGTGCCAAAAGTGGGAAGCGGGGAGGGTAAAAGATACTAATTACTCTGGGCCTGGACACAGAGGGCTAATAAGGCACTCTCTCTGCAGCGCCACCTCTGAGCTGAGACAACATCTTGTAAATTATATTGACCTCACATAATGAAAAATAAAAAGCTTTACTATTAGTCATATAATCAATATTATAGTTCCTTAATAGGGCTCTATATTTCCATCATAATAGCATTCTATATCATATAGAGCTCTCTAAAGATGGAATATAATGGGCTATTAAAGGGGATAATTTAGGCATAATGGAGGAGAAATATTTAGTGACAGACATCATGCACTGTAAACCACCACTTAAAATGATGATGCATTGGAAGTCTGTATATGGCGGAGGGCACTAAGTATGCCTTTGGTGTAAAACTAGCAGCATCCGCAAATGCCCTATCCTGTCCTGCCCTTGGAAACTTTGTGAAAGCCCAACCAGTATGGAAGTCTGGATCCAAAGAATCTGTTTGTAACTAAAGTGTGGCACATGCACTCTCAAAATGTGTGGATTTTCCACTTGCTAAGAGGGAAAACATCAAATTTGCATAACGTATATTAAATATTATTTAACATAGAAATTCATATAATCTAACAGCAAATAAGAACAATCTAGCTCAGGCCTGACCATCCTGTGGCTCACTAAACGTGATTTTACTAAATTGCCTTTAGTTTGTCGGGAAAGCGCTGAAAAACAATGCGCCTTTTGTGTGTTGCGCTTTCATTGAAAGCGCCCCATACTGTACCTGAAAAACACATCACATATATTTGACATGTGTTTTTCTCTGTCCAAAAGACAAGCGCAACATTTGGAATCCTTAGCATGGCTGCGCTGATAGAACTACAAGGCTCAGCATTGCTGAATTTTGTATTAATATCAGCGTCAGCATGTTAAGCCTTCTAAGCATGCTGCGCTGTAGCCGGTGGAAAAAAATACACAGTGGCAGAAAAAACATACAGAAATACATTTACATACATGTGTGCATAAAATAAACATTTACTATCCATAATATTGCCACCTACACTGTAAAATTACCACAGGTGGCCACACTGTTTTGTTTTAAATTTCTTGTAAACTAAAGTGTGTTGCATAAAGTAAAAAAAATATTTCTGACTCACCGTTTAGCTGTCATCATTCTTGGGAAGAGTTGCTTGTAGTTTTTCTTGAAGTCATAGTAATTCTTCTCCTGTTGCTTGTAGAATCTTGTCCGCTTGCTTGGAGAAGATTTTCCGGTCCTTCCTCTGCTCTTCGGCCTCTTCTGGCACTTGCCTCAAAGACATGCTCCCTCTTCTTGGGCGCTGCTACTAATGACCATACTGTCACTAGAGGGCACCCTTTTATAGAAATTATGAAGTCATAAACACGAGAGGTCTCACTAGAGCCCACTAATGTAAATTACGTCATAATTTCTATAAAAGGGTGCCCTCTACTGACCGAATGGTCATTAGTAGCGGCACCCAAGAACAGGAGGGAGCATGTCGTCAGGGCAAGTGCCAGAAGAGGCCGAAGAGCAGAAGGAAGGACCGGAACACCTTCTCCAAGCAAGCAGACAAGATTCTACAAGCAACAGGAGAATAATTAATTCAAAGAAGGAATAAACTGCACCAGCAACTCTTCCCAAGAATGACAGCTAAACGGTGAGTCAGAAATATTTTTATTTTCTTTATGCAACACACTTAAGTTTACAAGAAGTCTAGTAAAAAACAGTGTGGCCACCTGTCTTAATTTTATATGGTAGGGGGCAATATTATGGATTGTAAATGTTTATTTTAATATGACATGTTTGAAAATGTTTAGTATGTATGGTTTTTTTGCCACTGTATTTTTTTTTTACCGGCTACAGGACAGCATGCTTATATGGCTTAACATGCTGACGCTGCATTCAGCATTTATGAGCCTTGTAGTTCTATCAGCACAGCCATGGGTTTTTTTTTTAATCACCAGAAAAGCGCGGCGAGATCTATCGATTTGAAATTGCTTTATAAAATCGAGCTTAGTAAATATACCCCCAGGTTTTTTGATGTCAACATTTTGACTGTCGACATTTTATACCAGATTCGACTGAATAACAGCTAGTATTCTGGCAGCTCATTAATTTATTAATTTACGTAAGGACACATTTGTATACCATAAAAAAAATGAGGAGAACTCTCTGGGCATTGTGTCTTCTCTCTCCATTCTGCCAGCTCTGCGGGAGAGTAAAATATGATGTCATACTGAGTATGCGCAACCAGGCCCGGCGTTAGGGAGGGCCAAGAGGGACAGCTGTGTCGGGCCTCGAGCTTCAGAAGGGCACTCCACCTGTAGTTTTAATCTGTTCTCTACTCACAACCTGTGTTGAACAGCTTCAGCTATGATTCATTACACTGGGAGAAATCTTTAGCTGGACAGTCAGTGATTACTCATGCACACACTGTAAGAGGAACTTCCTCTCCTTCCAGTGTGTCATGTGACCTCCCTGGTTACATCTTCCTGCAGCTCTAGCCTGCCAACTCTAAGGTAAGCTTTGTGGGGTTTTTTGTTTTGTTTTACTATCTCATACATTATCTATCTATCTCTCCCATAACAACAGTGTGTGTATGTGTGTGTTAGTTTTTGGAGCAGTGAACAGAACCCTGAGCTTAGTTATTGCCATTTTAACATTTTAACATTGATGTACAAATTAGACTTCAACTCAGCATTTCTAAACGGAGAGCTAGTTGATGAGATCTATATAGAGCCTCCTGTACACTGTAATAAAAAGCCTACATGTCCTATAACAAAGTGGTCATTGCTAAAGATAGATGCTGTACTGTGGGAGATAAACTTCATAAGGTCAAACATTGACTACTATCTATACCACAAGAAAACAGGACAAAAATTGTTCAAGTGTGAAACATCTGTTAAGGCAAAGATTCGAAATGAAAGACCTATGGCATGCAAACCACTAGTTAGACTTGATGATATCCATTGCAGAGGCTAATGTACAGATTTTGGTATCCAACATCCTGGCATGCGGCATACTGAATTCTATGTAAAGGCTTAGCCAAACCATTACTATAAAATTTAAATGCAAATGCCCACCCACCATGCGCATTTCGTATGTCTGTTGAGTGGGCCCACCTCCTGTGCAGAGAAGGAACTCTGTACGGAATGCTGTATCAGATGGCTGCATTCCGTACGGAAATAGTCTGACTTTATCACGTCTGTGTTTAACCCATAATGTGCAGCTGTTGACATTTAGACTGTTAACATTTTTAAGTTGTCAACATTTTGACCCAAACTTTTGTTCTTGTCAACATTTTCGTGTCGACATTTCAAGATTGATATAAATAAATCCCCAGGACAAAGGCTACTACGAAGCTTAGGAGTCCTGGCCTCTTTCTCAAATTTCACACATACAGTCACATATACCAATGTTATGATTTCCCAAGAATGCCTACACTTACTCCATTATAGTATATATTTGAGCTGCTGATCATCAAAAGATAAGTGAAAAACTTAAATGAATTTATGACTCACGGGCACTATTTGTGAAAGCAGTACAGTAATATATTTACAAGCTTTCTGTTACAGTTAAATACTTAATGTTGCCTTTCCAGCAGAGTAGATTGCTTCTTTGCTTTTTAATATTATGAGAAACCACACTTACCATGTCTCTCTGAGATTGCAGGAGACTTGATAAGCATGTCAAGCAGCTTTCTTTCCTGTTATAAGCAGTTCATGGTACTTACACTTGAACAATAGCAAGGCCCTACGTAAATTCTCCATTTGGCAAGACTGCACAATTCACATTGTTTGTCTTAAATAAACCACACAGCAAGGAATTAATGAGATTCTTGTGAAAGGGCAGCAATTTACAGAGAGCTGATGGCAGAGTTCAGTAATAGAGAACATATTTGCTCTTTACTGTGATCCCTTAAAAGCTGTTACTATGTATATTTTCTGCCCAAATGCACACACTAACCAGCAACTAGCAAATAAATACAAATATGTCCAAAGCTTTTACTTACATTACAGATGTATATATATAATAAATTCTCTTTCAAGTACCATTCTGTTTTAAAAACACTGAACCCTTTTTGTGAACCAAAACTTGATTTCTATATAAACATTGTGTTAAAACGTGCACAGAAAATTTTGTGCACAACTGTATTGTTACTATTTATGTTCTCATAATTATACTCGTTTTAAATGACATGATGGGGCTGATCCAAAATTGTCAGTAACAACAAAAAAAAATGTGTGTAATACTGCACTTAGACAAGCCATGTTGCATACAACAAACAAGCAAACAAACATTGAGGTATAGGGTCAGCGCTGGTGACAGTAGGTATATGCAGCTTAAATACAAACTGTAAATAATCAGTTTAAGATTTAGAATAGCAAAAATTAACAATTTGATATCGGTGCTACCTAGAGCTGGCACAGAGGGGTATATTCAAAAGGATATAGTTGTGAAACGTCCCCAAACATTAATATATTTTTAAGTTGTTTTAAAGTAGATAGTCTACAGGGTATAAGTATGCAGGGCCGCCAAGAGAAATTCTGGGTTATTTCAAAGTAAATAGTCTAACACAGGGGCAAGCTTACGTTACTCCCGGGATGTTTAACAGGTGCAAACATTTTTTTGGATTTGTTAATTTGTTAAAAAAAATTGTTTATTTTTGTCTTAAGCCATGTTGCATGTTGCTTATAACACACAAATATAGAACAGCTTCCCCTATAGTTCAACATGGTTTTGCTAAGGCATATTTGACCTGTTTTTGCGTAAAGGCATATCAAGTTTGAACCTTAAAAGTAGAAGACAAACAGACACTTTTGAGGGCTATAGAATCACAGCTCTAATGGGTGTACATGCAATGTGCACATTCTTCCCTGCATATGATAGGATTCAGCATTGTGCTGAGCATGGTTCAATACAGCTGATTTCATACTGACCATAACTGTACATGACAACATGATGACTCTCCCAGAAAGACTTCCAAACTTTGGTATTATTTCCGGGAAAGCAGTTATCTTGCGACAGTGCTTGATGACCCACTACAATGTCAATTGTGTATCTCCCTTCACAATTCAGTATATATAGTTACAGGACCCAAAAGTTAATCTCAAGAATATGAAACAATTATGTTCATTTTTGTTAATTATTTTGATAGTACTTTATCAAGTATATTTAGTAGTTGTGTGTATAATATGTCTAATGGCAAATTTTGACCTTTTATTTGCCATACTGCATTTTTATATGAGCTGCTTGTAAGTCGTGTACAATGGTCTCTTGCTGTGCTTGATATAAATGCATCATTTTTAGCAGCAGCAGGGTAGACTCATTTCTCAGATAAAACTGTATAACAAAAATGATCTTGGCACTAATACACCACGGTAATTCATTTCCTCCTTGTTATTCTGCATGGATGAATATAGCTACTAGGTAGAAGAAGCCTACTGTGCTGTTCTGGGGTCCACAAAACCCAGACCCTATTAAAAAGCTAATTTGATTAAAATTAGCTTTTGAAAGAAAAGACACGTTTGTATAAGCTACAGCTCTACAAGTTCTAATCTTGTCAGTTTTTACTAGGCATAGTACCCACCAGGAGAACCAGGGGCATGTTTAAAGCCTAGAAAACACAGCCACTAGATTGCCCTGAAAATGACTTAAAGGCACTTCAATGCCCCATACTACTGTTGGTTCCGATGAAAGCATTATATATAGAGGGCATACTTCATGTGGTGTGATATCCCTTTTGTAAAATGCATCACAATATATCCTCCTTCTTCTATAGCCTTTTCTTCTAAACTACTTGCAAAAACGGAGATGCGATGGATTTTCAACTTAGAAACCATGTATCCAAAAGGTCTTAATATTGGCTTCGAGTTAAAGTGGTTTTTATAAAGTTATCATGTGTTTTTATTATTATCTATATATGTATTTATTTATTTAGATATTTTAACTGATATTGAATTTGATACGTTGTAAACACGCTTTCACCATTTAAATAATTCTTTGAAAATGAACTATACTATTTAAGAAACCAGTGGTGCCATTACCTTTTTAGCCTTGAAAAAGACGGTATACCGGTCGAAACGCGTTGTTTGGACACTAATGTGTTGATTTTATTGTGCTCCTTATATTGCTGTCTTTTTGTGAAATCCTTATTGGCTCCAAGGATCCAGGAGCTGAGGAGATCGTGTTGGACTATGCTATAAAACATGCACTATTTTTACATTTCAATTGTGAATGTCTATTAATTTTGTGAGTATATCTGCTTTTATTATTCTGTTATAATAAAACTTTATAGACCTGCACTGGTCAATATCTACTCTATTCCTTTCATCTATTTCCCACATTCTGACCCATTGTGCCGACCAATCGAGGCTTGGATAATGGACCAGATAGATAGGAAGTGACAGTAGGAGCGAGTCTGCAGGCGAAACACACACGGTGTGTTGAATATTGCAAGAATCACTTGGATATATCTCCCTTTGGACTGCTGAAAACGTTTCATCCTCTCATTTCTGAGAACTTTAATTACGATTCTGTTCCTTTCTTCAGTTACATACCTAGCGCTAGTGCCACTGTTTCACATGTGTATGTGCATGTGACAAAATCTGTACTTTAGATTAGCAAGATCAGTTGTGAAGAACAGGGTGTGGCTACCATATTAAATGTATGCAAAAAGCTGAAAATACTGTTAAATGTATTAAAAGAGTCCCACCAAAACCAATTCCAAAAATACTTTGCCATATACACACTAAATTCATACAAATACATTCAGACAAAAACACCCAGATCTACACTATAGACACAAAATGCCGGAAAACATTAAATGCATTGAAAAAGATGGAAACCATATTAACTGCATGGAAAGAGATGGAAATTTGTGTCTCTAGGGACTTTTTCAGTGCATTTAATATGGTTTCCAGCTTTTCCCATACATTTAGTGTGGGTTCCAGCTTTTTTAACACATTACTCAATTAGAATCGCAGCCCGCAATAGACGAGAATTACAGTGCGCAAATTTGCACAATTAGCTTCGCACCGCAAAATACGAGGCTGCGAGGCTAAGTGAATCAGGCCCTTAATATGTTTTCGGCTTTTACCCTTTTTATGAAAGATACATCAAAACACAAGAGCGCTTATGTAGACATAAAAACTTTTATGAAACTACTAACAATAAAACGCTATTTCTGCAATATCTTTCAATATAATGATAAAATCAAACAATGAATCTGAGCAAAGCTGACAAATAAATATTCTCTTTGAGGAAACCGTTCTGGTAACGGAGAAGTGCGTAAGAAACTCTTTTTATCTTGCTTTCCTGCTATTTCCAACTGGAGCGCTGAAAGAGAAAACTACATCTTTGATGACATTATCTCCTATTCGACACCATTCTACAACATTGGTGATGGCAATTCATATGTTCCTGTGTATGCAAGGTGCTTTTACAAACGTAGCAAAGTAAGAAGGAAGGAAGATGGTCCGCAGACTGAAGGCGGTCAGTCACAATATCTGACTGACGCAATTTCACCTTACTATTAATTGTGTAAGCTAACTTTGGGATTGGAGACAGTATTCAAGCTTAAGAAAGCTTTAAGAAAGTGTGGGTAAGCATGTATCCACGCCTATCTTAAAGCTCCCTTCCCAGCCACCTTCCCCTTCCCCTAGTGCCCTAGGGCTTCCCTAAGTTCTTTCACCTACCCATCCTCCCCAGCTGCTTACCATAACTCTCCCCTCCCAATCTTCTTAAATCAGCCCAGGGGCTACACGCAGTACACGCAGTCTTTAAAGACCACACATACCCAATCTATGTACCTAAATGGTATGTAGATTGTGTAAATGACCAACTAGTGTTTGCTACGTACACTGAATATTGGTACTGCACATGGAATGCAGCCGTTCGATGCTATGTTCCCACATGGGCTGACATAGGTATTTAAATTGTACAGTATTCCATACGCTTGGAGAAGTCCTGTTGGCAGATCCACCACCTGCACGTGGGGGGGGGGGGGTCCTGCTCTCCTGCATGCAGGGTTTTGGATTACAAATTCCGCACGATAGCCTCTGCAGAATTTAGCATTAACTCTGGATCCTGTCCAATCTCCCACCGCTGTCTCAGAATAAACCACAAGCATTTGAGGCACACAAAAATAAGTTGAAACATTGCAGCTAGAATTATTCTTATTAAAAATATGTCGTACTAGTTCCATAATAACCTTTTCATTATTAATGACTTACAGTTACTTAAATGTATAAATTATGTTAATGTTTTCCCTCACAAATAATAATATATTACATTTAAGAACCCAAATGGACATGCACACATATGATGAAACAAGTGTTTTAAAACAATGGTTTAAGATTATGTTTACCATTTCATTATAAAGAACACATTTCACTGTTTATTACAAATTGTTTAATATCTGTTCATTTTTAATACACATGTGCTTTTCCTTTGATTCAGTTTACTGCTTTGTAAAGGTAAATACATTAGAATTGAGAGCCATACATTCAGGAGCACACTTAAATACACAAACTGGACTATGCCCTCTGGTATATAGCACTCCCTGCATTCCACACATGTTGCAATTAAATGGCCTTTCTGGAAGTCTATCATTTGTGAGACTGCTGCTATATTCATTCAGGCAGTTCTGCGTTCTCTCGGTGTACAGTATCTCAGTGGTTTGTGATCAAACAGTGCCAGCACGGGTACACAATTGTAAAATGAGCCACTCATGGCTCTATATATTTATATATATTTCTGGTTTCGGCTGAAACAGAAATGATTTATACTACTTGTATAATTATGCTTAATGAAGCGCCATGTCCGCCATTGCTAATAGTTTTAGGTGCAGCAGAACAGGCACTATATGTAGACAGCTTATGCTGCATTGTATATTTATATAGTGGAGGTAATAGGAAACAGCTATCCCCTGAGCACTTCTGCATTCTGAGGCTTTAAAAAACTGTCTGGCAGAGACATATAAGTGTTAAGGCAAACCCTGGTGGTGAATAGTAACTAGCTCATTTCCAAACAGAGCTGCTTCTCCGATGCTCGTTTCTTTGGGAGGGGTAATTGAGGTGCCTCTGATAACCCCTTTTAAACCTAGATTGTCCAATGATGGATATCAATCATAGCACCTGTGAAGAAACACAAATGTAGGAAAAATCATGCAGGTAAGTAATCAGTTTCAGGTTTAGGAGCTGATACAGAGATGCGTGTGTGCGCGAGACAGAAGCGTGCAATATTAGCATAAATATATAGTTACAGAAACACAAAATAACTTTATGTGGATGTTTTCCTTGTGGCCACTGTAAGGTGTGTCAATGTGTCAAAGACAAGTGATATTGTTGACAAGTTTTGAAAAAAGCAAAAACTTTTTGGACTTCTTTACTTGTGACTCACAAAAAGTTGACTACTGTTTGGTTTGTCCATGTGGACAATGATATGTGGGTAAGACTATATCCAAGTTTAAAATTAGTCTCAAGGAACATCTTAGCTCAGTTTGAGAGAGTAGGGCAGATGCTCAAAAACCTAAGACTCAAACCCCAATAGCCAGACACTTTTTTTTATGTGTTTACAATGCAAATCCTCTGACAGCATTTGTCCTTGAGAAAAATATATATGAACCAAAGGGGTAGAGATGCAAACCACATTTTATTACAAAAAGAGTTTCGGTTACAGTGATCCCAAAGGATTTAAATGAAAATATGATCCCCCTCTTTCTGTGAGACCTACTGCCTGTACTTATATCTCTTTGTTTCTCTTCATAAAGTTATATGTATTTGCCTTAGCCATCTCATAAATAGGATGCTAACTTTGTGTGTGACATCTTAATGAGAAGACAGGTTATAATTGTAATTATCTGTGAGGCCCTTTTTATAACCAATATCTATTTGACTTCAAGACCAGTGTTTTACTAGTGTACTGTTAGTGGCAAATTTATATTAATTTGTAAGTCCTATTCGCTATATATCATTGTTCATTAGCTGATATGATGAAGATTACTGTAGCTGTGTATTTATGTTAATACTGCAGATGGGCTCTGTGTGTTATTACAGATTTCTTATCTATGTACTGTAACTATTTAGGGATATTTTGTGCTCTGTTTTCCAATTATGTCCTTCTTTTCCATGGATTTAAGGGATTAAATAAAGTTGCTGCACTTTATTTAATTAATAACAAGATAAAACATACACCTGAAACTAATTATTCACCTACATTTGTTCAAAGATTGTGATTCTTCACAAGTGCTATGAATGATGGTCTATCATTGTACAATCTAGGTTTAAAATGGATTATTAGATGCAACTCAATTACTTCCCCCAGAAGAAGCATTGGCGAAAAAAGTGCGGCAGGGAAACAGGGAAGCAGTTCTTGTCTTGTCAAACTCAGACTCTGACGTTTAGCGTTTATAATTATGGGCCCTGCAATGACATGAGTCATTCCCCTGAGGGACCAGGAAGAAGCTGGACCGGTCTCCAATTAAAAGCCTCAAGAGGATCCTGAGCCAGACTCACCCCTGTCGCATGGAAGAAAAGAACACTACCGAATCGTAAGTATTTCAAAAATTTTATATTTTTACATATTTTTTAGCCACATTAACTTTTAAATAATACTGAAGGGGGCATTTTTCGTATATGGAATAGTAAGTGGGACAAGCAAAATTATTTAAAATGAAGGAGGGGGAGAAACATAACATATTAATAACTTGGTATTGGGGCATATGTTATTTTATTCTATGTGGCATGACATAGGACCAGATTCACAACAACAAATTTTTATACTTACGTGCCTAGATATCCATGACGATATACTACGCATGCGTAGTAACTTATTACGCTATCTACGTATGTTCCCTCCTGTGAAGTCAGGCCACTTACGCACCTTGCGTGCTTAAGTGACCTGACGTTATCAGGTCTGGATCCGGTACATAGTTATTACTTGGTATCGGGGCATATGTTATTTTATTCTATGTGGCATGACATAGGACCGGATCCAGATTTAAGATCGTATGCGCCCTCCAGATGTTACGCTAGGATTACTATAGTACTCCTAGCCCATTTGCGTGCAAATGGGCTGTGCTTCCCTTCCGCCCACTAAAGCGGGCGGGGAGAAGCATGTAAAGTGTACAGTGTGGGAGGGGGCTCCCACACTGTAGCGGATCAGCGGTCATACGGACCGCTGATCTGCCCGTCGCATTTAAGGCAGGCTTAAAGACCGCACGACAGAGGGGAGTGACAGGGGGAGTGAAGCTGCCATAAAGCCCGCACGACAGAGGGGAGTGACAGGGGGTGTGCACTCCCCTCCGTCTCACGTCATTTCAGACCCCCGCGCGCACGGAAAGCACGCGGGGGTCTGGATCCGGTCCATAGTTATTACTTGTATCAGGGCATGACATAATTACTTTGTATTAGGGCATGTGCTTTTTTTATTAATATGGGGCATGATTTATTTATTACTATATTTATGGCCATGATTTATTAAGTTTTATGTATAGGGCCATTATTTATTTATTTTTATGTATCGGGCCAGTAAATATTTATATCTATCAGGCCATTATTTATTTATTTTTATGTATCGGGGCAGTAAATATTTATATCTATCAGGCCATTATTTATTTATTTTTATGTATTGGGGCAGTAATTATCTCTTTGCATAGTATGTATTTAATATTTACGGGGGGCAATTGTACATGCGGAAGCATGCCATTAACCCTTGGCATGTTGCCGCTTATGGTGCTATAAGGCACAGCATGCCCTGCAATACAAGGGCATGCTGTGCCTTATAGTACTGAAAGCTGCAGCATGCTAAAGGTTAATTGCTTGCTGTGCTATGCATTTAACCCTTTATATTAAGGTAATTTTTTTCTAAGGGCCAGGATCTACAGCGAGGTTCACATAAACTACAGAGTTTAGCACAAACTCGCCAGAGTTTAAGATAAACTTGCTATAGTTTAATCGCCATACATCACTGCAGATTGAAAATCGCAGGGGAACTCACCCCTTGGTAAATCCGGCGATTTAAAAAAAAAAACACTGCCAAACTCCAGCGATGTCCCACGATTTTTAGGGGTGAGTTTACAACTTTGACCTTTTGTCCGACTATCAAATATGCATCTTTTGCAGGGGTTTATCAAAAAAGGTACAGGGTGAGCAGTGCAGAAAGGAATCAGACAAAAGTGGTACCCACCCTGCACCCAAACTGACTGATTGGTGGCTACCTGGCCACAGTAGATTAAACACTGTGGTTTACATACTGCTCGCATGCTGATTGACCAATGGCTTTGGCCATTCACCAATCAGAGTGGTGGGCTCTGTATGAACACATTACACCCACAATAAATTACTAAAGATACAAAATATATACATCTTATATTTGAACTAAAATATATATTTCTTGTTTTGCATGTAAGCTGATTGATGCACCTTATGGTATTTAAAATATAACGTATACCAGTGGTTCTCAACCTATTTTTGGGGAATACCAGCTGCCCACTATGGAATCATGTTAAGTAACACTATATATATATTAGGGTTTTTGTAGTTGTTGTTTTTAATTATGCTATCAGCCATTTGGTATAGTACTTCCTTACAATCTTGCCCAGATACCCTAAATGTGTCACCTGACAGTGGTCCAAGTACCCCTGAACCCTTGACATAGACTATATAACTTAATGCTTTAATATTTTAAACCATTATCTGTTTGACTTTTTAACAGTTTCACTGTGTACCTCATAACTATACCCATTCCCATTTTCCATAAACCTTATGGCATATATATTCAAATTAATAACACCTAGCCTACACTCTGACATATTTAACCTTAGAATTATGCTTTTCAAATACAAATCTTTCATGCCAATGTGGAATCCGTCAGTAAGAAAAACAGATCTCTGGCTGCCATCCAGGTTCTGGCCAAACATACTTTAGCCACCAAGCATAAACTGTTTATATATTGCAATACATCATGGCCTAACACCTCCCCTAACTATAATCAAAAACAAACCTTAGCTGCATCAATAGGACATCTAATTCCTGTGTGGGTTATACAGTCTCTAACAGTTTCCCAAAATTCTTGAACCCTGGGACACTCCCATAACAAGTGCCAAAATTACCACACCCCTGCTCCACATTTCGGGCATTTACTAGATTTATGAGCATCAAACCTAAACATAAGTTGAGGATATAAATAACATCTATGTATGAGGTACAGTTGTATTTGTTTAAAACAATAGGATGTGGAGTATTTGTGTAAGCTAGGTAGATGATCACTCCACTCCTCATCATCCAGTGCCCCCCAAATCAACCTTCCAACTGTGTCTAAGGAGCAACAGTTCAGCCTCTTGTGAACCTGTTAATAAAAATGTATACTGTTTAGAGAACTCAAAATCCACACTCTAATATTTCATAGAAGGGTTGATCACAAAAGGACTCACCAGTGATAATGATTAAATATAGATGGGGGAATCATGCATATATTTATTATCCAATTCTTATAGAAAATGTATTAGTTTGAAAAAATTCTATAGGTACAGTCCTGCTCACAAAGCAAGTGTAAAGATGATGCGTTGAAAGAAAATGAGAATAAAGGGACGCACTCTTTAAATCTTCATCAAAAGGCCCACTTGGGCAATAGAAAGTAGAACGTAACCTTTATTATTTGTTAATAAAATATCATATATAAACTCTGGCTTAATCTGGTTTAGTCCTCTTTATTGGTCACCCTAAGGAGCACTCAAAGGATGCCAGCGAAATATATTAAGAAACATACAGAAAAATGTAATAATAAATGTAATAAATAACAAGACAATGGGCCTGATCCTGGACTACGCCCGCCGTCGCTAGGACGGTGGGCGTAAGCGTAAGATCGGCTTTTCAGCAGATCTGCGCATGCGCCGGGCAGATGTTGCCCGGCGTTGCTACGGCAACGCCCGATCCTGGATCGGGCGTCCGTAGCAGCGCCGTAGGGACGCTGGAGGGGACGTCACCCAGCGTCCCTACGTTCAGGTTAGTGCAGGTGGGCGGGGGGAGGTAGTTAAATGAGGATGGGAGGGCGGGCTAGGCGGTCATACGCTCCTGTGCGAGCGTATGGGCCCTTCCTTACCCCGGCTGAAGG
>WWET01001760.1:83088-100952 GCA_011038615.1 Limnodynastes dumerilii | reverse complement strand
TGTCATGTCATTGTGTTTATGCCTGTATAATATTTATGTGGGAATTCTATCATTGCATATAAATAAAAACTAATTAAAAACAACAAAAGAAACACCCCCCCCCCTGGGTGCGCCACTGGTAATGGGGTAACTATGGGTAATTATGTCATTGTGTTTATGCCTGTATAATATTTATGTGGGAATTCTATCATTGCATATAAATAAAAACTAATTAAAAACAACAACAAAAAAGAAACACCCAAATCTGTCAAGAAAATGGATTTTAATATGATTAATGGAAATTAAAAATTAAAAATTTTGTCATGCAATACCTTCTTCTAAATCCTTGGAGTTCTGTAGCCTCCTGTATTAATCCTTCTTCCAATAGTCAGTATCACACAGCGGGATGTATTTGGAACACATTTACTCTGTATCTAGAGGTGACTGTATCTCCTAGTTACTTCCATGTCTGGATAAGGCTGCAGTTGCATGCACTGAAGCATGTTATTATAAATTGTGCTGGAAATACATCACACATTTGGAAATGAATTAAGAACACATGCAACAAGGGGAATTTGGAAAACAAGATCGACCAGACAATACTTTACACTAGATATAAAAACTGTGGTTTGTTAGACAGCTCATTGGCTATCATTAGTTTTAGTTCCTACCTTCCTCAACATGCATTAAGCTTTGGTGATTCATAATGCTTACCTTATGAATATTTTATGTTAACTATATTCTCTCACACATGTAACTTTACACTTACCTACTGACGTGTTTTGTTAAAGTGTACGTGTACCACTAAGTGTAAAATGCTAAATACTTAAGGTGTTTTGCCTATAACTATTGGTTTACAATATATTGTTTGGATACATCTTTTTTTTTTATTGCGTTGGCACATGGTTATGATTATTGTGTAATTTTTGTGAGTGTAACCTTTACAATTAACCATTTTGAATATGGTAGATTTGAATCCCTTTTAACACATTTACCAAAACTTTTAAACTAAATATTAAATTAGGGATGCAGTTTAAGGTCTGACCTGGCCCTATTTTGAATATGATAGAGACAATAGCTGAATAGTGGCTGTATCATTGTTCGAAATCAACTGAAAATAGAAAATTGCTATAGGGAACAGGAACCTATTGCATTTTGGGCCAAACTGAATGTTTTTAAAAGTATTGTAGCAACATCTCCACTTTTCCTTTCTGGCAGCTTAGTAATTCTGGCCCATGGACTCTGGCAGGGAACTTAGCAATAATTCTGTGAATGAGTAGGACGCCATCACATACTATCTGAACATTAATGGAGAAAATATTTGTTGAAAGTTTTTTATTCTCAATTACAGATAATACAGAAAAATATTCTTATTTCTACTTAATTATTTTTTGATATTGTTTGATTGGTACACATTGATCAAACATTGTGAATATATTAAATGGCATGTACATGCATAACACTGGATCCAGCCTTCCGATTTTTCACTTATTTGCATATGTTTCCATTTTGTCCATGTTACCTGATTAAAATACCTTCCACGCTATCCAGATGACACTTCCAACAGGGAAATCAGGCTGTGTGCTTGCAAGTGTCCGTAACTTGGTAATGCAATGTACAATATAGGTTGCCACGCATGGCTTACAGATCTAGTCATGGATCTTATGGCCCTGCAATTATGCATTATATCAAAAGTCTGAATACAGTCCACACTGACTGATATTGTACAAAATATAGTCTAATAACAGTGCACGGATGGACACACATAGCAACATTTGGGGCAGATCCAGACCTATGGCCGCCGTCAAATTTCTGCCATTCTGCGCATGCGCCGGGCAGATGTTGCCCGGCATAATCCATGGCTCTGGGTGCTGTGGATCTGGCTCCATAACTACAGCGTAGTTACGGGCGAAGGGGCGTGCTACACCGTAACTACACTGTAGTTATGGAAGGTAGGCGGGGGAGGGGAATTAGGAAGGGAGAGCTGGGTTAGGGGGTTACGAATAGATTCCCTGCATAATTACTTACTGTCACTGCTTGACCCATGGGTTGCCTACCACTGTCCTGGATTGTACGAACTCCTGCATAATCTGATGTTCTGATGAAATCGTGGTATATGGTATAACAAATTAAACAGTTCCTTCGATTTCTGACCTGATAATTTTGTAATGCCTATATTCCCCTACACCAGCAGTCAGTGCCACCATCAGGAAGGGACAGCAGGGACTACTAAAAAATTTCCTTGTGCACTGGCCAGCTGAACGCCGGTCTGCAGGGTCCCACCCCCTGTGTGACATCACAGATGATGTCATATAATCGCGGTGCCACTGCGGATGTGTCCCAGGCCCCACAACTCAACAACTTCTGGCGGCAGCCCTGCCAGCAGCAGGTCAAACCTTTTTCCAAAGCCGGCATGTTGTGCTTAGTTCTGAGAGGGAGATATTAGAGCAGACATAATAAATAGCAACGGAGGCTAACATACGGAATTAATGATCCTAAATTCCATATGTGCACAGGGAGCGCACACCCCCTGCACTCCCTTGCACATACAGGCCTTCAGCATTAAGAAACCTCCTTTAAGTTTTCCAGTGTATAAAGCCCCATGTATGGAATGTAGGAGCATACTTAGCCGAGCCATTACTGTACAATCTGCATTCCAGATCCCATCCACCATGCGAATCTTGTATGCATGGTAGGTGGGAGTTGTAGGTGGGAGTTGTAGGTGGGCCCTCCCGGTGGGAGTGGTAAGCCCTCCCTGCATGCGGAAAAAGATTTCTGCACTGGAGCACAGCATAGGTCATCTGTGTTCTGATGCAAAAGTCCTTGTACTGAGCGTGTGCAATATGAACTGACTGACGACTTATACAGGCACCATATGTAAGTTGCCTGTTGGTCTTAATTCTGGATCTGGATGATGAGTATCCTATTTTTATTTTAGAATTCATGTAATATTTATATTTATAAATGATGGCTGTATCTACAATATTGTCCTGGTACCTACTATATTTTTTACTGTATAAATACATTTTGTTATATATACGACCAGGGTTATATTTTTTTATATATACGACAGCTGTTAGAAACTGCAGGGCCCGGGACACATCCATGGGGCCCTGCCTCCTATGTGACATCATCATTGAGTCTTGTAGGGGGCGGTGTGCCGCAGACCTGCTTTAACAGCGGGTCGGTGCACAGAGAAGTTGTTACCTGCGCAATAGCACGATAATGAATAGCTCTGAGCAGCTGCTTCAGAACTAGGTAAGCATTGGCGGGCCCCATCATCTTCGGGCCTGGGACAGCAGTCCCACCTGTCCCCCCTGATGGCAGCCCTGCATACAACTCTGTAGTTTTACCCAGGTGATATTTACAATACTTAACTTAGGAAAGGGTCCCGTGCTGGCCTAATAGTTTAATATATTTACTGGGGGGGGGGGATTCACAATTCCCCCTCAAGTTAGAAGCATTCTCAATACAAGACAGTGTTGTTTTTTAAAGATTATAAATATATATATTTAAGTGCCAGAGATCGTGCCAATATTGTTTTATTGTGACAATCATCAGTATTCAAGATAATATTCAGGCTTTTTATTGCCTGAAACACTGCATAACCTTGTTATGATGCCAAAAGGACTCCCTCTTGCGACAATGCAGATGAATGTTCACACTGTCACCACAGCAGCTAAAACAATACTTATAGAACCACTTTAAAGGTGCTAGGCTAACAGGGCTGCGTAATGATTTTGATTTCATCGCCACAAGTACAGTTCATTATTTTTTTTGTATATTCATTAGTTCTTTGCAGATTCTGTGCAACTGATGAAATTACACTGAAAAAGTGTGTATGGCAAGTATTTGGTCCACTATCTCGGTTTCAAAAACAAGGTTAAATATTAAAGCTGTTGCATGTTTTTAATAGGATTTTTCCTTTAGACTGAAGTTGTTGATTGCTCTCCAGGCAGCGGGCTGATTCAGACCTGCACTTACACCTTTTTTTTTAGGTGCAAGTGTAGACCTGAGTAATACCATGTTGAACTAGAAAGGGAGGCAAATTTATATTGTAAAACCAGAATTAGAATTGAGAGGTGAAACTTCTTAGCTCAACTCTAATTTAGAGATTAAAAATAAAGTTGTGCAGTATTTGAGCTCTTTGTGCAAAAGTATAGTATTTTCTCTGCATGCAAAACAATTAAAATTAATTAGCACCCCTTGTATTGCAAAATGGTTTAGCCCAGCTATACTCTTGCACCTGTTTGCCCTTACTCCCAAACTCTGGATCAACCCCAGCTTCCGTACCTCTGATAGGCAGATAAAATGCAGAGATATTAGTTACACAGATTTTCAAATGTATGATAAATTGTTCATTTTAAACACTGGTCATGTTAAATGTTAACTGGCACTTGGAAACTTAAACAGTGTGTACAGTTTTTTATCAGCATCCCATCACTGAGGTAAGTCATGGGTTTTGCCTCATTCCCAGTGCCTCGACAGAAAACCCCTGCCTTTTAGTAAATTAATGAAAATTTGTTTTATTTATACCTACATATAGGACTCAGTTCTTTCATGGCCACATTATTTGCTAAGTGCCACGTCCCTTTGCAAATGATGCGGCTGTATCAGATATGTATTGAAAGTGCTAGGGCTGAACTTTAGTCCGATTCTCCCCAACATGCCAACAATGACACGCCCCTTTTATTGGCATTGGGTGAAGCCAAACCCACTTCTCTCTTTTATTTTGTTAAATGTTCTTTGTGGGAGCCCTAGATGTGCCACTGGAAAAAGGTTTAAATACCTTCCCAGTGTCCTCTTAATTAAGGCAGTGGTGTGACTTCCTTTTGAGTCTCAGAAAAGCAACCCCTTTTTTTAAAAGAGACATACTCTTACCATGCCACAGAAGTCCTTTGTCCCTTTGGCCCTGATTCACACTTAATAACGTTCCTAAATATACGCAGGCCGTGTGCGTATCTTGCCGTTTTTTGTGATTTGCGCATGCGCAAGCCAGATGTTACACCAATAAACACATTACGCATGGAGTTTATCTCTGTACCTAGTGACATCCGTAAGAATGGCGTGCCAGTAGTCCGTAAGAAGGAATTTAAGAAAAGTGGGTGGGGGGAAGCATTTATTTAGGACTGAATGGGCTGAATTAGGCAACTCCATTCTTACTTAAGCAAAGTCAAGCACAAAAATACGCACAGAGAGTTATGGTAGCCCTATGATGGCGGAAGTCTGCAAAGATCCGTAAGAATGAGGGGAGTGGTATGGGAGTACACTTGCCACAGGTACTTATTTCATTGTTAAGTGTGAATCAGGCCCCATGTCTCCACCTCCCTTTCCTAATTGTGGGTAAAGTTACACTACGTTCCTAAACAGATTGGGTCCTTTCATGCCGATTGGGTCCTTTCATTTTAATTTACTTACTCGCACTGAAACAAATGAGTATCAGTTTTAAAAGGTTACCACATTGTTTGTCTGTTTGTGTGACAGGAAAACGGAGGCAGCCAAACCAATCCCCCCAAATAACCCCCCCTAGTTTGCAGGGAGGCGCATAACACCATAGCACCGGCCCTGAGTTAACTCTCCAGGTTACTTTATTCAAACACTGAAAACTTTCAATTATTCTAAACATTATATAAATCATGTTAGGATGTCGGCATCTATGCTATTATCCTTTATTACAGTGGTCGGGGAACCAGGGTAAATTACCCCAAATGGGGTAAAAATTAAATTCCTGGGAGTAATGAACGGTCGCGCTCCCGAGACACAGCCGGGCATGCATATGAATCTATATGCATGCCTGGCTGTGTCTTTTCAGCGCATATGCATGCCCGGCTGTGTCTCGGCAGCGCGACCTTCCATTACCCCCAGGAATTTCATTTCATTGCATAAAGAATCTATATATAGATTCTATATGCATACCCGGCTGTGTGTGTTACAGTACTGTAGTGTACAAGGGCCCTTGTGTATAACATGCTTCCCTGCATGATGCCCCGGGCCCCGCCTCCTAGTCTGCCCGCTTCTTCAGTAGAGTCGACTAGTTGCTGCACCATCTTGGCAGCATGCAGTCTGTACTGCCTCTGCGGTGCCGAGTTTCTATGCCTGGTTATAGGCTCCTGTCAAGGTATACCCATCTCTAGTCTAAGGAAAAAAATTTGCACAGACTCTCACTATATCATCTTGAAATACTGACCCTAATAGTTGGATTTATTCCCCTTGACTTCGGGGCTCTCGAGAAGCCGTGCGGCACTGCCTGCTCCCTAACGAGGGAACATCACCCCATAGGCGTATTGGTAGCCAATATACCATTCCTAGAGGTTTGACACAGACAACTATTTAAAAATCTGCAGAGTTACTATATCTGTGACTGTGACTCTAACATCTAGGCTCCGGCACATCGTGTGCTAACTAAGATATCTAGGAGCAACAAGCTAATATCATTATTATTGTGTGTCCCTCGGAAAGAGCTATAAGGATTTTGCTATCTACGCTTCAATTTCACCAACACCACCGCCTAAAGATTACCAACAAAAAGAACAGGCTTTATTTGGCACCATAACTTTTATCATATTGGATGCAGAGAAACTGTCTGTTATCAAACCACTTTTATATTTGAGTTTATTTATGTGTATGCTTTTATGGGTATTGAATCCAATTATTAGATTAATAAATGTTTATATATTTTTTGATTAAAGGAGCCATTTGTCTTACTGTTATATTAGCTCACCCAGCATTCATTTTGCTATATGACCCTAATAGTTGCCTGGATGACACATTATCAATGGCTATACCACACAGAGCCTTGCAGCCATTGATGATGATGATTACCATGTATGGTAATTAATGATATATGATTTCCTTCCTTTCAAATCAAGGGGGTAATGTCGGCGTATCTAAATATATTTTGGGGTAAAAGGTAAAAAAGTTCCCTGACCCCTGCTTTATTATGTCTCCACTGCAATCATACAAATGAGACAAAAAACATTTTGCTTTCTGTATGCAGCCTGTCCATTATTCAGCACTATTGAATCTACAGGACAGGTTTGTTTAGTTTCTTGTTGTGTAGCTGTATTTGGCAAAATATAAACTCTCATCAAAACACGACTCTAGATCGTGACTGTTTCTTACTCAGTGTGTTATGGGAATGGCTGTATGTTTCACTGGGGATTAATATAAAACTAACATCACGCCTCACTTCACTGTTAGTTTACACTTATAGGAGCTCAAAAGTCAAGGATTTATTTGCCAGGACAACCTATTGTTTGGTATAAATCTCTTGTATGAAATAAAATGTCCTCCTTCTCACACAACAGTGGAAAGGTCATACAAAAAGGTTACATCACCCCATCCTGTATAAACATAATGCACAGGGAGGTTTTTAATTCTAAAAAACTGTAAGTTTTTTCCATTTTTAATATATCAGTAGTTATATATTTCTTGTCACTTATAATGACCCATTAATATCTCATTTTATCACCCAGACTGATTTTTGGACCCAGACTGCCTATGTTCCCCAATATGGCTTTGTGTGTTGTTTTCACACGGTGCATTTTGCTCTGAATTGAATTGATAACTAAAATTGTTGACTGATCCCTGGTACTGAGCAAGCATTTCCAGGTAATCTCACTCGTATCAGTAAACATCTTCTGATAGTTGCATTTGCCTGTATACTACAACTATGTAATCTTCAGGAAAGCTCCATGGGGCAGATTCAATTGAGTGCAATGTGTTTCCAGAACAGCACTTTGGCCCGTATTCAGATTACTGGACGTATAACATATACATCCGATGTTTAGCGATTTTTACTACTGTGCATGCAGGCGTAGTAATTTTTTACCATGATCTACGTTTTTTTTTCTTACGTAGATTGCGTAAATTTGGTGAAAGACCGCATTTACACAATCTACGTAAGAAAAAGATACATAGATTACGTTTAAAAATTACTACGCCTGCACAGTAGTAAAAATCGCTAAACATCGGATGTATATGTTATACGTCCAGTACTCTGAATACGGGCCATTATGCGAATTCACATGATGGATCATCGAATCTTCCCGCCTATTGTTATCATTGCAGTCAACTGAATCTGCCACCATGTGTTTATTAGCATGATTTTATAGATTTAATCATAGATTTAAGAAATGATGCCTCTTTCAATTAAATAAGACATTGCTGGGCTAAAATATATGTTCTGCTGCACGCATGCGTAGAAAAAAAAACTTACGCACACGGCATGCGTATGTTTGCAAACATTATTAAGTCTGAATACGGCTCATGATCCTTAGTTTAAAAAAAAAATTGTAATTATAATATCTTTAGGCATAGAGATGCACACATACCATCCCCTCAGTATAACTACTAATGAGGAGGAAACTAATGGTTACACACACTCCACACAAGCTTGTTGACTTTCTTAAAGGATGCTTATGACTGTGAATATGCCTTCAACCGCATTCATTTTGTGGGTACCTGCTTTTAACTGCAAAATGTTTTATTATTTGTTTCTATTTTTTCCATTGGCCCTGCACACCCACACTGTAATGTTCAAAATATATACAGTACTGTATGTAGAAGTAATTATATGTTTGTTTGTTTTTTTATCTTCAGCACATTAAGTTAATTTGGATGCATTAACAAAGTTTGCTTTAAGTACTCTATCTTTCACTCAGTCATTAAACATGTACAACAGATGGTCAATTTATTAGATATGTGTTGGTATATTTTCCATTAGCTACACTATACTAAGCATGATAGGAGCTACATAAAAGTTATTAGTTATGACTCAAACATATGCAGGAGATAAAAATTAACTGCTACAATATAATATTAGCAATTAGTTTATCTACCTTTATTCTACCTACAACCACACCTAATTACATTGGGCCTGATCCAGAACAACGCTTGTGAGCGAATTTACGCGTGGCGGAGACGTAAAATCGCCCTTTGGTAAGTACTGCACATGTGCACCATAGAAAATACGCTCCGTAACGTAGCGTAATTGTGAACGTATGGGCCATTCACGTATGTGTCACGTAAATACTTACGTGTGGGCGTGCCAATTTTTCGTGTGTACAAAATACGTGTGAAATACGTGAAGTAGGCGGGGTATTTAATTTAAAGTGTACAGTATGGGCGTGCTTAGCTGCGTAAATTCGTCTAGCCCATACGTACGTGTGCGTATGAATGCGGTTACGTTGGAAAAAGTTAAGGTAGGGTTTTGAAACCGTATCTTGACAAAATAAGGTAGGGTTTGGAAAGCGTATCTTGACAAATTACGTACATTCAAGGGGTGTGCCGAGGGGAGTGTAACGAATTTACGCGCACGAAAATACGCTACGCGAATAAACGTACAGCAAACGTAGTTCTGGATCTACCCCATTGTGTTTATAACATTTGTTTCTGTTGTTATTTGCCATAACTCTCATTTAAAATACTCATTATACAGGTCAATCATAGCAAGAGAGACTTGCATGTAATGTAAATGTTACAAGCTATAAAAAGAAGTGCCAAGGGTTGGGGAGGTTAACAAACTGTGCCTATCTGTGAGCCCTAAGGCCATAGGGCTTAGGCAACATCTCCTCTTTTCCAAAACCACAGCTTAGTAAATTTGGCCCCTAGACTCTTGTTGGAACTAACAAGTGGTAGGTTCCCAAATATGTTTTGCTCTTCTAACCTGGGACAAATAAAAAAAAAGATTTGATTTGTTTATCTAACAACTGCTTGATACCAATTTCTGTTAACCTTGCTTAATCTCTGCTGACCCCTCATTATTAAAATGTCTCACAGTAGCTCTGTAGTGCCTAAAATGTCCAATAGTACAGGCACAGTATCAAAAATATCCCATAGTAGTGCCATAGGGCCTAAAATCAAATATTCATGTAAGGGAGCACTTGGGAAACAGTGATCATAATATGGTCTCATTTTAAATCGCCAAAGGCTGACCTGTCCCACACATCACTCATACCTCAAATAACGACACAGACAACTTTTTGGGCTTTATAAAAGGGGGCATAGCTTTATAAATTATAATTAAACAGACTATAAATCTTGTGAAGAGGTGACACATAAACAGAAGGGGAGGTCAGCTGAAGGGAGACCCCAAACGGGGGACAGGCAGCCCCTGTCCTCGGCGCTATTGAAGGCTATGATCACTCGAATCACCCTCTCTTTACATTGTGCACCCCGAAGACTCAGGGAGGCATGCCGAGACCTAGCCACCAGGCATGGCTACCAGCTACATTTAGAGAGGTGTGTCCATCCTGGAACCATACCTTGTCTACGCCCTTACCCAGAGCCAATATCTGCTGACCCCCCACCGCTACCACCGTGGCACATAAGCAAGTGGGGAGGTCAGCTGGAACGAGACCAGAAGGGAGGGAGGCCAAAGCAGCAGCAAAGAAGAATAAGGAGCTTCCTGTGACTGAATATATACCCCCCCCCCCAAAGCCTACCCTAATTGGCTACCTATCCTAGCTCTACTTTTTTTTTTTTAAACATTTTATTTCTTGGAGCATAGGTAAATGGAGAACATTACAGTTTGTACAACAAAATGCACTCATTGTCCAGTACAGAACATATAATATACATGTAATACAATAATATTCTCCTGAAGCGCAGTGATGCACAGTCGCAATTTAAAAGTACACAAAAAAGGAGAAATACAGAGGATAATCAAAAGGCTATAAGAGAAAAGGTAGGTGGTAGGTGGTAGGCGGCCCCCAGGGCATACAACAGCCATTGAACTCGGAAACCTCTAATCAGTAAGGTCTGTAGTGATACTGGGGATGGGAGGGTCTTCCAATAGAAATCTCATTTCGTACCAGGATGTGTGACGAAAACGTGTGGATTTGTTTCTGGATTTGAGGAGAAAGGGTATATATGTACCTAGACCACAACTTAAACAATTTGGAGACTGACTTATCCTTCGTCAAAGTTGCCTCCAACCACTCCATTCTAAAATAGTGGAACAGCTTCGCGTGAAACATGGTAAGAGTAGGTGACTCTGAATGTATCCAATTCTGTAGGATACATTTTTTGCAACAGCAGAGAAGATGGAGAGTAAATGTTTGTCCTAAAAACTCAAATCTAGTTTCAGGATCCAAGTATCCCAGAACCGCCCACTCCTCACTTGCCTCGGGCATAAACACCTCAAGGGAAATAAGGAAGGACTGGACCTGGCTCCAGAATCTCCTAATATAAGAACATTCCCACAAACAGTGTATCAAAGTTGGTCTAGGAGCTCCGCATTTACAACATACATGGGAGTCAGAAGTACCCATCTCGTGCCTTCGATTGGGAGACATATCTCCTATATATCCTATGTGTATATCCCTATGATATACACATAGGATCATTTCTCGGTATGTACTCGGTTTGAGTATTTGGAATAACCTGGACAATGAATTTAATAGGAGCTCTGTGGAAAGATTAGGGAATATTGAAGTCCAGTAAAATAACCCACCCTGGTTATAATCTAGAGTATCATGGAGATATGTATAGTTGCGAGAAATTGCACCTCTGCTAGGTTGTGGTTGCATAAGCATGGTGTCAAAATCATTACGCCAATCACCGTCTTCAAATGAGCGCGTAACCTCCTGCGCATAATGTCTCGCCTGCTCTAATGCAAAAGTCTGGGATGCAGGAATGTCGAAAGTTTCCCTAACTTGGGCAGTGGAGAGGACAGATCGCCGTGGGGGTGCCACCAAATCTCCTACACATGTGAGTCATTTACTAATCCAACTCCTAAAGGGGTATAATGTCTTCCTGGAAGGCAGGGTTACCAATAAAAGGCAAAAACAGGGACTGATGGGTTTGTAACTTTTTGCGTTTCCTAACCGCTTCCCACGTAGCCCAGGCTGACATGAGAAGGGGATTGTCCTGGATTATTTGAGGTATGGCAGCTCTGGCACAATGGAGAAAAGAGGTTAATGACATGTTTATGGGAAAGTCTTTTTCAACATGGAGATTAAAATAACATGCAGTGGACTGCAGCCAATCTTTAATAATTCTTAGGTGGCTAGCATACCCATAGTACTTTAAATTAGGAAAATTAAGACCGCCATTTGAATAACACTGATGTAATTTGTGTAAGGATATCCTAGACCTCCTACCCTGCCAGATAAAATTTCTAAAGGTCTTATTTAGCAACTTCTCATCCCTTACGGAAAGAATAATAGGGAGCATTTGTAACGGATAAAGTAACTGGGGGAAAAAATCATTTTAATAAGACTAACCCTTCCTGAGAAAGAAAGAGGGAGATTTTGCCATCTATCCATGGAAGCACAGATTTTGGTAATCAGAGGGTGAAGGTTAGTAGTGTAGAGCGAATGATAATTCTTAGGTAGCTGGAGGCCTAGATAGGTCAATGAATGAAGAGCCCACTTGATTGGAAACTGTTTATACCAAGGGGGGCGAGATTCAGGGCCTAACCAAAGAGCAATTGACTTGGCTTGATCGATGACAAAACCCGAAATTTTACAAAGATTTTTTGCAGCGAATTTCCGGGATCAGATATATACAAAAGCAGGTCGTCTGCGAAAGCAGTTAGTTTGGTAGTGGTGTTGCCAATTCCAATGCCTCTATAAGCCGGAGAAGATTGTAAGAGCCGAAGCAAGGGGTCGAGGGCTAAATTAAATAAAAGTAGGGATAATGGGCACCCCTGCCTCGTGCCCCTAGACATACCCACTGGGGGACTAAAGGAGCCATTCATGATGAATTTGGTAAATGGAGATAAGTAGATAAACTTAATAAAATTGATAAATTTAGGCCCAAATTTTATGATATCAAAAATTGTTTGCAGGTGTGACCAAGAGATCTGGTCAAATGCTTTTTCAGCATCCAGGCTTAATAAAGCATTGGGAGTGGAATCATGGGGTGAGGACATGGATGACACTATTGCAGCTAGAGCAGCACGCACCGCCTTAACAAAGAACCTGCCATGGACAAATCCCACCTGGTGATGGGTAAGCAAAGAGGGGAGGATACCTTGTAACCGATTGGCCATGATCTTGGCCAAGAGCTTGAAATCCTGGTTTAACAGGGTTATTGGCCTATATGACGTGACCGAGTTTGCTGGTTTATTTGGCTTTAGTATGAGTGTGGTAAAGGCCTGGTTAAATGTGGGATATGGGGGGCTATCCTGATGGATAGTGTTATATAAAGAGGTAAGAACAGGTGCAACTTGCAATTTTAAGAATTAAAAAAATTCAGCCGAGAAGCCGTCTGGTCCGGGGGATTTGTTGTTAGTAAGAGTAGAGATAGTTCTACGCACCTCTCCTTCAGTAATAGGAGCATCTAAGGACTCTATTTGCGAGGAAGTGAGGGGAGGCAAAGTAGCCTTAGATAGAAGTTGAGCACGAAGTTGTGGGTCATCTGGCGTTTCTGTATAGAGTTCCTCATAAAATTAACAAACTCAGCCGTAATATCTGACAAGGCTGTATATGTGTGGCGTGTAGATGGGTTAACAATTTCCAAAATATTGTGAGATTTACGCTGGGATTTGGTCAGATTTGCTAAGACCCCGCCAGATTTGTTCCCCCACCTGAAATACTTACTTCGTGTATAGTCAACATTATGCTGAGCCTGCGCTAAAAGCAAAGATTCCAGCAATTGCTTGCTGGCGATGTAGAGTTGATGGTTGTTCTCACTGGGGACCTGAGTGTATTTACGGAAGGCTTCGGAGACGACTAGATTTAACTGTTTATATTTTTCCTGAAATTCTTTATGCTTTTTGCTTTGATATGATAAGATATAGCCCCTCAACACCGCCTTCGCTGTTTCCCAATATAGAACATGATTATCTTTATGTTGAGCATTATCATAAGCATAGAGGATCCACTGCTGCTCAAGATACTTTCTGAAATCCTCAGACTTATATAGATGAGAAGGAAATCTCCATGTATATGCGCTACGCTGGGCATCAGGCAATGTAATGGACATCGAGATTGGGGCATGGTCGGAAACTACAATATTATGAATCTGCGTGACAATTAATCTTGGAAACAAGCTGTTGCTGATAAGGAGATAATCTAGTCTGGAGAAGGAGTTGTGAACCGCTGAGTGAAAAGTATACTCTCTGGCAGTACCATGCTGAATACGCCAGGGATCTGATATGTCATGTATAGAGCACAGGTAAGAGAAATGGTTTTGGGAGGCCAGAGTATGGGAGGGGGCAGGTGGGGATCTGTCCATAGCAGGGCTCATCACCGACTTAAAGTCACCTCCCAATATTAAATTTGAGGACACTCTGGTCAGGAATAACTGCGAGAGCTCGAGGAAAAACTCCCCAGGCGGAGAATTGGGGGCATAGATGTTGAGCAGCGTCATTTACTCCTTACCCAACAGAATATCCAGTAATAAGTATCTGCCTCTAGGATCCTAGACAGCGTCCACAATTTCGTATTGTAACTGTTTTTTAATAATTTTCAAAATTGCTACACCTCTAGTTTTATTGGAATAGTTTGCTGCTTCACAAGCTTTACTTTTTTAACCCATAAACTGACTGATGTGAGGGAGAGACAGCCTATCGTTTATCTGCCTTCAGGCCTAGCTGGCCTTCTGTTATATAAAATTTGTTTCCAGAAGCAACAGTATAAGGGATCAACTAGGACTTCAGAAATTTTAGAAAGGCAAATTTTAAGATGCTTAAGGAGTCTATAAAGAGCACAGACTGGGATGCAGTTACCATGGTGATTGCAGGCGAGTCATATTACATCTGCTGCAAACAGTATTAGAGTTGAGAGGTGATGTTTCCCAGCCCAAGTCTAAATAACAGTATAAAAGTAAAGTTGGTCAGTATCTGTGTGCAGTAAGCAATTCAAAGATATATCGATGCATGCAAAGAATACTCCCCCTGAAATCAACATGGTTTAGCCCAGGACTCTTAATCAGGTCCAGTGTCTTTAAAATGTAGTTGGAAACATACACACCTAGGTTTATTCCTATGTAAAATAGTTGTAGAATCAAGTATATAAATGGAAAAAGAATGAAAAAATACAATATAGGACCCCTAAGAAGGGATATGGTGGATTGACTTAAGGTAGGGTTCTAGCCACAGATCTACCATCTGTACATAGCAGTGTAAAGGGAGTGGTCTGTTCTATCTAATACGTATGGATTATTGGATCACAAAATCCATACGTTTGCCTCTGAAATGGGAGCAAATATATAAATTTGACTATTAAGTCTGGATAAGGTCCAATATCTTTATATAACTGGAGGTCAGATAACACTTTCCTCTATTCAAAAGTTAAATTATTACTCATATTCAGATCCAATTTTATAGACTATATAGTCCAATATTCTTGAGTTGGGTCATGATGCCTACGGAGGGGGGTGCTGGCCAAACCTACTATCTTGTAATGCCTCATCAATGTGTGCAGTACTTCATTTGGGATGCACTAAGAGAGATAGCTAATCAAAAGAAATGTAGTTTTTGATCCACAAAGAAAATTACTTGTTTTAATGTAACTTAAGTTACAGAATCTATTCATCATAGAATGTGAAGGCAGATAAGAACCACTTGGCCCATCTAGTCTGCCCTTTTCCACTCAACCACCAACCTTCCTGTGAAACAACCCTTCCTCAAACTTCCCCCAAACCCACCACATATTATACACTTGTTTCTTACTCACCCCACTGGGGCTATACCCGCTACCACACATATACACTAGGGTTCATTTGTTAGCAACCAATTAACCTACTAGCATGTTTTTTGACATTTGGCATTGTATTTTGGGACCCTAAGACAGCAACATCTTTTGGCTCTCCATAGACATTTTTTCAACATTTGAAGTAGTTCTGGGTCTCTGGTACTCTCCACCCCACCCCTCTTCTCAGCAGCTCTGGTCCTATGAGTAGTTAAAATGCCTGTATTGCAGGATCACATGCAGGTGGGAATAACATGGATGCCTTAACTTAACACAGGTCAGATGTATTATAAAAGACATTCACAGATTGAGTTTTAAGATTTTAAGGATATATAAAACTAAAACATAATTAAGGAAAAAGCAAAGCAATTAAATGCTAGAAAACAGTAAGGTTCAAATGATATGTCACAGTTAATTACAATAGCTCGCTATCCTGAACTATAAGTTAATAATCAGAATCATATTTGTCTGCAGATTATAAAAATAAAAGTAAAAAAGTAACAAAAAAATAACCTCCCAAAAAAATCAAAGAAAAAAAGAAAAAATTCTTGCAGAATTATAGTACTTGACATTACATCTTTGTTGTACTAGTTAAGTAGTTCAAAAGAAGATTGAGAAGGAGTGATTGAATAGGAGAAATGTGGGCAATGGGAAGCCACTTGCCTCTCTCACATGGACTTACACTACCAGACTCCTACATTAACTTTTACGAGCCAACTTACATTTAAATGGAGATGACTTGGAAGTGTGGTTACTTTGAAGGGCGATTAGCAAGTCCTCACTGTAATATTTACATACATATACCCTCCCAGGATGTAAACAAGCTTACATCCTGCCCATTCCCACCCCGCTGTTGGAAACACTTCAAGTATGAAAGAACAGGGATAATAAATCAGTACTGGAAGTGTCTCGAGTTAATGTGCTTTCCAATCCCAGTACTTAAAAAATGACTCTTCTATGGAAGTCTTTATCCAGTCCTATGTTATCAGACTTTATTGATTTGTTTCATTGACTGGAGAAAACATACACATAATTATTCTACACAACAGTAAAATTGTAAAAATTAAAAAAGATATATGAAATATATACAGATAAATGCCATCTTGTTATCTAATTTATCTTCTAGATTTATTTTTTGGTTGACTTGCAGATCTTATTCACTGCTAATGTTACAGTAACTGCACACCAGGGCACAGGGTCTAACATGGGCCAGGTCTTCACTCATGCCCCTGAGGGTGGGGATAGACTACTGTGGCAGGCACCCAGCAGGTAACTAACATTAAGACATCACAGCTACACAGAGACAAGCAGGTACAAGACTGAAACAGACCACAATAGAGAATAACGCTGAATAACACCAATACCAAACAGGATGGGGAAACAGATCCCGGACAGAGGAGCAGAGGTTAAAGTAAGCAGACTGACATAGACAGAAGCAAACAGACAAGACAGAGGCAAGACAAGATCAGGAGCCCTGCGGGGTACAGGGCTAACAAGCAAGAACAACATAGCAAGGTGGCTGAGATAACATGACAAACAGAGCAATAGCAATAAAAGATAATGGCTGGTGCAGACTATCTAGACAAGGAACAGAACAGACAATCAGACAAAATGACTTGATCACACAATATAACCAGCAAGGGAGAGTTCTCCTTGCTGGGTATTTGAAGACAAAATAGCCAATCAGAGCTGGACAGCCTCCCAGCTCTGGCTGATCTGAAACCTGGCTGTTAGGCACCAGCTGAGACCTATTAGTAATTTCTGTAGGCTTGACAGTTCTATTAGCGCTGCAATCTAGTTACTTAGAAACAGCCAGGAGAACATAAAGTCAGTTAGCAGTGTGAGCTATATCCTGACTGCCTAATTACAACCAGGATCTGCTCAAGCAGCCATGGCATGCCGATCATCTCAGATTTTCATGAAATTTGGTAGGATGGTAGCAGGGGAGGAACTACCATTGGTGGAACAGGTGCAACGGCACTGGGGCCCAAACTGGAGGAGTTTATAGACATTTTAAATACAAATGATTTAAATCTACGCCTTACTAGAACCATTGACAAGCAAAGTGTTAACTTCCTTGATTTGACGATTAAGGTGGGGAGTGATGGTCTTTTACATACTGACATGTACAGGAAACCTACTTCTACTAACAGCCTTCTTCTCAACAGTAGCTCCCATCATCCTTCCACACTACGGGGGATTCCTCGGGGGGAGTTCCTGCGGACGAGGCGTAACTGCTCTTCC
>WWET01001760.1:52949-77516 GCA_011038615.1 Limnodynastes dumerilii | reverse complement strand
AGATGCTGGGGTCTTTTTGTTATTGCTGATGACTCATATTGGTCTATTAAAAAAAAAAAATAAGGAGAAAAAGAAAATCTGTGCTGTGCAGAAAGTGATGTATGCAGCAGTGAGAATTACTTGATCAAATACAAATAACTATTTCATGCATTTTCTTTCTTGCTCATTTGAGGGGTAGAGTATCTCACAATGAGATATAGGATGCGGTGGCTGTGATTTTTATCCAGATGGAAATAAAGCTGTTGGAATCAGGAAGATTACTCAAAGTAGGTCAGTGCTAAAAAAACACTGTGAATTTACCAAGTCTGCTGTGGAAATGTAATGTTCTGGGTCATATTACTATAAAAGGCTTGTGCTTCACAACTTGTATTGTGACTCATCAAGCTCACCTGACAACAGGATCCGCAGCAGCTGCATAAGACGTTTGCCCTCTAAATGCTCTTTTAAGTGTCCACAAACACAGTTGAGTATACTTTTTAATTTTATTGTATGTATAAATGAGTACTGACCACTGTGTTTTGGTTTTGGTTTTAAATCTTAGTCATGTTTTGGTTTAAAAAAAACCCCAACTCATATTTTGGTGTTGGATCAGGATTAAAAATAAACTTGCTAAAAAACAGCTAAAATTATGTAATAATGTATGTAGTTTTGCTCCTACAGTATTAGCAACATTAATAATATTTATTTCTATTCATTTCTAGTCAAATTGGACCACCTCACAGTGAAAGTTCATTCGGAATTTCTGTTCTATTAGAGGAACTGCTTATCAACCTGGAAATCCCAGACCTGGTACTCTTGTCAGGAGATCATGGATAACTTAAAATTCTGTCTAAAATTTTGCCCTTCAAAATTTTAATTAGGTCAATCATGTACTTCCAGAGAAGATGTGATCTACTCGGATTGAATATCAGATGGCCAGTTGGGGGTTGTGGTAAATTATGAAACCTCATAACCACAAGACCTGTTTCAGTAAATTTGCAAATTATTCACCCCACATTGTGGTGATTTGGTGCAGAAAAGGATCAACACCAATATTTACTGCTTCAGTGCTGATTGTTTTGTCTCTGATGGTTGAGACTATCTTGGATCACGTTGTAACCAGACATGTCACTACAGTAATGTAGTGTTGTGGAATTCCCATTTACTATATTTGTGTGATGAACACAGCTAGCTTCAGGCTTTACCATTTACAAAGGTTGACTTTCAAATTGTGCCACATGTACTTGTGGTGGTTCCTCTACCACAAGCTATCTATTCAGTTGTGTGATAAGCTTTTGTTTTTATACCAAGGGTGGTTTTATACATCACCACCTCTACTAAACATATTGTTCATGTTCATACTGTTACTCATATTGTTGTAGTTCAGCAAGGTGGGTAAAGTCCATAATGAAAACTGGAGCAAGATGAAATTGTCCTTACGTTGTATATCATAGAGGATATGCGCAATGTAACAAACCAAGCACTTCAGCGACAGGATACTTCTGTGGCTGAACTGCTTTTAAACACTATCCAAGTGAATAAAATTGTACTGGGTTTGGAAACCATACAAACAAAAACTTAAAAAAAGTTCATAGGAAGGCATACAAAAAATATATAAATCCATCTTTAAATAAGTTCCTTTAGTTCCCAAAAGACAATGGGGAAGATCCAGACCCCTGCATGCTTCCCCCGCCCCATACTCTTCATTTAAATGGCTATCCTCGCCTATATGGCAGGAATAGAGCCATTGTAAAGGAAGAGTCTGCCCCTTCCCCCAACTATGTTACGTACGATAGTACTTACGCTAAGGGAACATCTGCTGCGCCCATGCGTTGATGTTCCCTGCCAGTGAACTTATGCAAATGACTTGTGTAAATTCACTGTTGGCCGTAGGTCTGGATCTGGCCCGATATATGTATCTCAATCATCCAAGGCCCCCAAATTAATGATTTACCGGGAAACAGAAAAAAAATAAGATTAAAAACAATGCATATACGTAGCATATACGTCCGTAGTTTACCGTTTTTTGCTACTGCGCATGCGTAGTAAATTTTTTACGTAATCTACATATCTTTTCGTTACGTAGATTGTGTATATGTGGTCAAAAAAATTTACTACGCCTGCAACATAGTAGCTGAACACCGGCCACTAGCACACTGATGCCCATCATATACTACGGCCTTTGTCAAGATAATTCACCTTGTATACCGTAGTATAAGTCTGAAACCTGTTTGTTGTGATAGTGAGCCAGCAGTGTTTCACCTTTTTCTGAGTTCAGTTTGCAAAGCTTTTTCCCAGGACTCTGTAACATTTTAAGGGCTTAGAAACACATTTAGAGATACAATCCTGTGTTTCATTTTTGTATCTTTTTACTATGCATGTACATTTTTAAATTGTTTATTGAATATATTTTTTTTATTACATCTTTTTATTTCTATTTTTATAAACTTTGGAGCCAAACCCTGTGATTTATATAAGGAGGATCCCAAGGGTGACTTTCTCAAGCTGCTTTCACATCACCAACTCTGAAAAACACAGGTTTTTTAACTTGGATTTATCCGGGAAGAGATGCCGGGTCCAAAAAAAAAAGACACTTTTTTATGAGCACAAAAACCCGGGAAATTCCCAGGTCAGAGCTTTTCACATCACCAATGAATTTCCCGGGTTTTAGTGCGGCAGGACATACTGATGCTTCTAGTGCTACAAGCATGTCCAAGTATGTCCAAGGATGCCAGGGCATGCTGGTGCTTGGAGAACCACAAGAACCAGCATGCCCTGTCATCCTGTGCAAGAAAAACTAAATACCCCTAATAATAAAACAATAATTACATTTAATACCCAAATATTAAAACAATAATGACACTAAATATCCCTAATAATAAAAAAAAAATTTATGCTAATGATATCAAGCATAAAATAAATGAATAAAATAATGACATAAAAACGATAAATAAAAAGAAGTACTTACCATCTTGATTAGGATCCGATCCTCCAAGCTTTTAATCCGTGGGGGAGTTTTTTGAAAAACAAAAACCCTATGGCCCGCCGCAACTCATGTCCTGCTTGCAGGACATCCCGACGCTAATGACAGCTCTGATGTCATTGGGGTATATTTATACCCTTGGGCAGCATTGGCAATCCCGTTTCCATGGTGACCAAACGTTATTTGGTCACCATGGAAACAGGATTTCACAAGTTATGGGCCGGCCCTATATTTTATATATTAGATAGGAGGGGCATAACTTTGTGTTTTGTTGCACAGGATGACAGGGTATGCTGATGCTTGTGGTTCTCCATGGAATCCTTGGGCATGCTGATGCTTATAGCACTACAAGCATCAACATGCCCTATACTTGCAAAATGTTTTTTTTTTTTTCAGATCCGACGCTAAAAACAGATTTGTTTACTGTTGCCATAGGGTGTTGCCATTTGGCGAAAAACCTGGGTATTTGGTGGTGATGTGAAAGGGGTATCAGAATATATTGGGGGAATCTGAAATACAGAGAGCCTGTTTTAGAAGGGCAGCATTGCAGCAATTTCTTCTTATGTAGCAAGGGTGCCCTCAAGTATGCATCCTTTGCCAGGACTTGTTATGGCCACAGGAAAAGGGACAGAGATCAACCCCCACAGTGCTCTGGGGGAGGGAGGAGTTCCCAGAGAGGAAGTGAGAGCTGGAGTGACTCAGAGAGACAGAGGGCCTAATCCAGAGGTACGCCGATGCGCTGTGCTTACTAAAGCACAGCGTATCGGAGTTCACTTACCTTATTACGGCTGAAGGCTACCCTAACTTCAGCCGGCGTAAGGAAGGGGCCATATGCTCACACAGGAGCGTATGGCCGCCTAGCTCGCCCTCCCACCTTCATTTAACTAGTTCCCCCCGCCCACCTACACTAACCTGTACGTAGGGACTCTGGGGGACGTCCCCTCCAGCGTCCCTACGGCGCTGCTACGGACGCTCGATGCGACATCTGCCCGGCGCATGCGCAGATCGGCTGCAAATCCGATCTTACGTTATTCAGGATCAGGCCCAGAGAGAGGAGAACCTATTGGCAGAGGATCTGCAGAGGAGTTACTGAGGAGGATTTGGAGAGCTGAGAGAGACTTGCCCAGACAGCACAGCATCTGCTGCTGGGTTTAGTCTGATTGTGGCAGTACTGTGGAGAGATTGGACTGTGAGCCTGCCTGAGGGAGATTCCAGCCGGGGGAGAGATCAGACGGACTACAAGCAAGATCGGGCTAGTGGAGTGCCTTGAGCTGACATACTGTGGAGCTGCAGTTAGAGACTGTCACCAATCAGGAGCTAAGTAACTGCATTTAATCTCACTAAGACACTGGTGCTGCATACATCTATTGTTCTGCATCAGTACTATACTGCATTGGGAGTCAAGTAAAGTGGACTTTGGGACTTTGCTGCACACATTCTAACCAGGATTTGGTAAACAAATTACGCATTGCTTTGACGACAGGGCAGACCCGGGTCTCTGAATTTCCCGGGTCTGCCCTGCAGTGTGAAACGGGATCTGTGACCCTGAGATCCTCTGCTGCACCGGCAATATCACGGGTCTGTGAACCCAGGATATTGCCGGGGTGGTGATCTGAAAGGAGTATTACAGATAAAGTGTGTTAGAGCAAGTGACACTATAAGTGATGAGAAAAAATTCAGATTTCAAACAGTGAATACTAATTTTTTTTATTAATGGGCTCACAATACTGAATCGAACTGCTATTAACAGATAGAGTGTGTAAAAGCAAGTGACACTATTAGTGATAAGACAAAATTCTGATTTCAAACAGTAATACAACATTTTTATTAATAGGTACACTATACTGAATCATACTGCTACCACAGATCTAGTGTGTGTGATAGCAACTTTAGTGGTACTATTAGTGACCATGTAAGAAAGAAGAGGAGAAGAGAATAAGGAAATGAAAAATGTCACTCTAGTCTGTCCTTAAAAAACTGGAAGAGAGCCTCCGAAATAGGAGGCTCATGGTTCCCAAATTTTTCAAAAGGACTTTATTGTGCTATTTTAGATGCATATCATGAATTCAATCTTGAGAAGACACGTTTTGACAATGCATGGTGGTTCAGTAAATAGCCCTTGTGCCTCACAGTGCTGAGGCCATGAGTTCGATTCCCGGAATACGTCTTCTCTATATGGAGTTTGTATGTTCTCCCCGTGTTTGCGTGTGTTTCCTCCTGGTGCTCCGGTTTCCTCCCACACACCAATAAATGCTGGTAGGTTAATTGGCTGCTGAATAAATTAACCTGTATATATGTGTTAAGGACCTTAATATGTAGCTCCAATAGGGGCAAGAACTGATGTGAATGCCTAATGTTCTCTGGAAAGAGCTGCAAACAATTTTTTGTGCTTTCTCTCTCTCTCTCTCTCTCTCTCTCTCTTATACAGTATATAATAATAATAATAATACCATGTCTTATCAGGTGCATTAGGTTGATGCCAGTTCAAAGCTATCAAACCGCAGATGTCACATGGAAGATCAACCTATTCTGGACCGTGTGGCCTCAGGGTTCCTAAAAGGAAGAAAAAAGTATTTTGGGAAGAAGGGGAAAGTGAGTTGCAATATTGTGGATAGGAGATTGTTATCATCAGCCCATAATGCTCTGGTCCTGGGGCAGTGCCACCAGATATGTAAATAAGTTCCTGTAGCTGTGCATTTCATTCAGTAGGTGTCAGGTACTGTGGGGAAAAAATGATCCAGTCTAAATGGAAAAAGGTGCCAGTGATTTATAGCAATCTTTTTTAACAAGAACATGGAGTGAAGTGGAGGCAATATTTTCTCCGATCTCCTCCCATTAATCTAAATCCAAAGGGTGTTTAAAATCCCTATCCCAAACCCTTTCATATGAGTCAGTATTTTCTAAGGTATTTGGAGCTGGCATCAAATATATAATGGAATTGCAGTCCAGGTGCCGAAGAAGCCTTTACAGCCTTAATAGCAGTAAAGGGGTCAGATTTGCGAAGCTGCGGAAAGCGGGTATGGAGATATTATCCATAGCAACCAATCAGATTCCAGCTCTCACTTTCATATAACATAATAGAAAATGTCAGCTAGAATCTGATTGGTTGCTATTGACATCGTCTCTACTTATCCTTTCCTGCAGCTTAGTAAATATGGCCCCTAGACTCTTTGGTGGAACTAGCAAGTGGTAGGTTCTTAAATATGCTTGAAATATGAGTTTAGATGTAGTTGCTGATCATTAGACAAAGAGGGGAGGAGATGAAGTTTATGTGCAATTTTATATCATGGGGAGTAGCATTATTCTGAGATACCTGCTAATTGTGTAAATCTTGGTAGTAATCTCGAAAAATCTGTGCCAATTCTAAGGGATCAAAAGTGGCAGAAGAGTCAGAAGATGACATCAGTTCGTTAGTCATAACCAAGGCCTATTTATTACACAGTTTATTAGCTAGGAGGAGTTCTGTTTTATCCAGGGTTACCGACTCTCCTGGAATATCTGGGAGACTCCCAAAGTTTGGGCAGTTCTCCTTGTATCCCGGGAGAGTCGGCAAATCTCCCACAAGTTCCGACCCCCTAATAAACTCTATTGTAATTCCTAGAGTTACTAGGGATGGGCGGGACTTGATGATGTAAGAAAGGAATGTAGGAGTTTAAGAAGGGTTAATGAGTCTTTAGGAGTTGACATTGAAGAGGATCCTTGCCACTGCTGTGTTTCATCTAGGGCTAGATGAATTGTGAGAATAAAGTCTCTGCCTGATGTTAAGGCCCTGAGTGAGTCTTTCCAATTTTTGAAAGAAGGATACAAAGAAAGGACCTTGTGATTTATTTGAGGCATAAAATTAAACCAATGTAACTACTTCTGGCAATATAAAGGGGAGGGAGTTCCCTAGTAAAAAGAGAGAACAACTTACTTTGTAAATTAGAGTGAGTTCCAGTAAGATGAGTCTTCTGGAGGAAGACAACATCAGCCTTGGAATGTTTGAGAGCTCCCAGGACCAGAGCACGCTTTCAATATGAACTTTAGTGACATTGCAGGCATGAGTATGTGTTAGAACATTTAAAAAAAAATACAATCATCGACAGACAGACTTGAGGATTGAAGTGAAGGAATTAAGAAAAGTAGGAACTCCACAGGAAAAAGCGAAGGGGTGAGAAAGCCCTCTTGGGCTCAAACCCTTATAAAAATAGTAAAACCATTATCTATATCCCTTAGATAAAGGAAAGAAAAGAAGAAAGATAGAAAGGGTGTATGGGTGGTCTAATGTATAATGGAAACAAAGGATGGCACTCTTTTGAGGACCCCAAAACAGTATATCAACTACAAAAAGTAGTAGACATTGTGAAGAGAACTATAATTATAACTATAATAACAAAATAGGACCGGATTCAGAGATGCGTGTGCCCAAAGTACGCAATTATATGCACGCACGTAACAAGGCAACACCCATGACACTCCCCTAGCACGGATGGGTTTTCTGTGACTTACGCCTCCATAGGGCACCCTTATATCTACGTGTGTACTTATGCACGTATGTTACTTACGTACGTGTGTACTTTACTAACCGCATCCACAAATGCCAATTTAAACGCCCCCCCCGCCCACTTTCATGTAACTTCGAACGTACGGAAGACAACCACGCCCCTCCGTATGTCACTAAATGCGATTCAGAAGTCTGTGCCTAAAGGACTTATGTACGTAAATACTACGTGACTTGTGTGGAAAAAGTTACTACGCTTGCGCAGTCAATCCGTTCCTAAAAATATGCACGCAAAAACTAGCAACATCAATCTGTGAATACGGTCAATAAAGCATGAGTTACTAGGAGAAGGAGGAAATAAAGCAGAGAAACCCACTGTACATAGAGTATAGAAGAATCCATCATAAATAAGGGAAAGAAATCCAATGATATGGATTATGAGCAGTCATAAAGAGGAAGAACAGATGCCATCTGTTAGGACAATACAATACACTGAGTGAAAAAGTCAAACATATTTGGAACCAAAGCTTAGTCTTTAAAAAAAAGTTCTAGTTGTATTCTCTCTGACAAAGTTCTATTGTAGGAGCCATGTTGCCATAAATTGGTGAGTATAGAGAAGAAAAATCTAAACTTATAACATCCTTAACCACTAAATGGTAGTGGAAAATTCTGCCTCTCTAAGCCCAATATCTAACAATATTATATCAAAAGAAATAGTTCCATTATAAAACTATTGGACTGAGTTTAAACCAAAGCCATCGAAAAGAAACATTGTAGATTCCAAAGTAAGATCTTAGTCCAGTCATGAAAAAGATTGATTATGTCTATCGACCTTGGGCCAGTTCCCCGAACAAGATTTGGCTTGTGGTGGAGTATAGGAGAAGACGAAGCTATGGTGATAGTGCACAGCTCTGGAAGGATGCGTAGGTGTTCCAAGTTTTATATTTGTTTTAAATCATTTGATTGCACTTGATATAAGGACATTTGTTATAAACTTAGAACAGAGTAAAATTCCCAGCACAAGGGTATATATGACAAGCAACTGTCTCAACACATTCTGTGTCCTCTGAAGAGTTCTAATCAGCATCCCAATGGGTCTCAGCCTATTATGCATTGCTTATTATGTGCTGTGCTTGCTAGCTATGCAAGTAGAAGAAGGTTTTCTTATCATGACAAATCTTCCATTTGAAGGTCAGACGTATTCAATTATTTAATCTATATTCCTTGCAGTTTTCTGGTTGGTTTATGTAGTGCTGAAAAGGTAACAAAGAAAACAAATAATTATACTTAAGGTTTTTTTTAATACCAACTGTATGTAGTTATGTTAAATTCTTCATAATACATGACTAAATATAACTACTGAATCTTTATCTAGACCAGCGGTTCTCAACCTTTTTTTTGGAGAGAACCAGTTACCCACTATGGAATCATGTCAAGTACCACTTACCCACTATAGAATCATGTCAAGTACCACTTACCCGCTATGGAATCATGTCAAGTACCACTTACCCGCTATGGAATCATGTCAAGTACCACTTACCCGCTATGGAATCATGTCAAGTACCACTTACCCGCTATGGAATCATGTCAAGTACCACTTACCCGCTATGGAATCATGTCAAGTACCACTTACCCGCTATGGAATCATGTCAAGTACCACTTACCCGCTATGGAATCATGTCAAGTACCACTTACCCGCTATGGAATCATGTCAAGTACCACTTACCCGCTATGGAATCATGTCAAGTACCACTTACCCGCTATGGAATCATGTCAAGTACCACTTACCCGCTATGGAATCATGTCAAGTACGAGGGGGCGCACCCGAGCCCCCCCCCGCCGTAGTAACTAGGGCGGGCGTAAGCGTAAGATCGGCTGAAAAGCCGATCTACGCATGCGCCAGGCAGATGTTGCCCGGCGTAACTACCACGATCGGGCGTCCGTAGTAACGCTGGAGGGGGCGTCCCCCAGCGTCACTATGCTGTTAGTGCAGGGAGGCGGGGGAGGGTAATGAGGCTGGGAGGGTGGCGTTATCGTAACAACGCCGCCGCCCCAGCGTAGTTACCCTCGCTTACGCCAGCTGAAGTTAAGGTAACCTTCAGCCGGCGTACGTGAAGGTAAGAACGCTGGGGGCAGGGGAAGTGTCAGGGGGAGTCCAAGATGTAACGCTGAGCGTTAGTACACTCAGCGCTACATCGTAGCTCTGGATCAGGACCCATGTCACGTACCACTTACCCATTATGGAATCATGTCAAGTACCACTTACTTGCTATGGAATCATGTCAAGTACCATTTAGCCACTATGGAATCATGTCAGTTACCACTTACCCACTATGGAATCATGGCAAGTACCACTTTAAATCATGTAGCACATACCCATGTCCTATACATACATTATATATAGTTAAGATTAGTTGCTGGGTAATTGCAAGAGTGCTGGAGCCTCTTATTTGTATTTATAAATTCCCCTTTCCTTACAGCACCTGCTCCATATTACCTTATAAATTGATTTGAGCAACCTCCATTTTTTGTGTGTGTATATATATATATATATATATATATATACACTGCTCAAAAAAAGTTCTCAACCTTTTTTTGTAGAGTACCAGTTATTAAATAAATCAGAAGAAAAATGTTGCTTCCTCAAAAAAAAAGTCACTTTTTAAATTTGAGTAATTGCATTTTATTAATAGGTATTATATTTCTGACAATATTTTTATTATACTTATATATTATAAGTCTAAAAAAAACAACAATGTAAGCACAATAAAGTGACTGCGATTCAATTCCACATGCTGCTGTTCTCACATACTGTACATGGAGGGTCCACTACCTCCAATATAAAGCATTACATTATTGGGGACACAAAAATGGGTTTTATTAAATATGGCTTATAAATACATAGAACTAGAAAAACATGGCTCTTTTTGTTTTTATATTTTTACATTTATTCTTCAAGTGTTTCATATATATATAGTTCATTATGTTTTTTGTATTATTTTTTATATTTTATATTTATTGTAAATATTTTTTTATTGTCTCTTAGTTTAACTTAACTTTCTTTTGTTTCGCATACAGTAGGTAGGAAAGTCAGATGTGTCATACATTTTGCAGCATAGTGATTAACAATCTCAGAATAGGGAGAGGAAACAAACTATCTATTCAACACCTGTGGAAAAGAATTTCCACCCATGTTGTTGCATGATGACTGCAGATTGCCTGTTTTGCATCTACCTGGTCTGTTTCAGGGCACTTTGCAGCAACCCAGGGCACAAAACTAAAGGGGTTACAATAAAAAATATTTATGATTCATTTGGTTACCAGTTCAGGGTTGGGTACCAGTTTCTACATTTTGTCTATGGATGGCTAAGATGACTAGGAGCCATAATGTACTTAAAAAGTCTAATAACTTGTAATTAGAAAAACTCTTGTCTCTTGATTGGTCATGATTTGTAAATGAAAGATGAAGTATATTTAGATAAGCGTTACAGGACCACCATGAGTAGACTGGCAGGCTCATCTAGGTAGTTCTGATGACCAAGCAATATAACATTCTTTATCACATCGAGACACTGAATTATAATGGGTCATGATACAATAAAAACAATGTGAATTTCAAATGAAATTAAAGAGTAAATGAAAATTATCAACAGTAGAAATGTTGTGCTTATCTGACATTAAGTCATCAGTGATATTGCCATTAACAGATGGGGAAGGGAGGGAGAATTATAAAAATAAAAAAAAAATAATAGTGTGTGATAAACTAGATGGCTATATAAAAATGTGAGTGTTTGGAGGGGGGGATGCACAAACAACCTACTATCCAAACATTTAATAACACTAAGGAAAAAAAAAAAAAAATAATAGTGGGTGATAAACTAGAAGGCTATATAAAAATGTGAGTGTTTGGGGGGGGGGGTGCACAAACAACCTACTATCCAAACATTTAATAACACTAAGGAAACATATAATATTTATAATAAATATTATATAATAATATTTTTAAAAAATTAGGACCGTATCCTAAAGCCCAACACACACTACAGTTTTTCAGATGATGAACAATCTCAAGCCACTCCACACGATTTTAGTTTCAGTCTTTGGGGACTATTAACAAACGTCATTTTCATACGATAATGCCCGTTTTCATGTGAATAAAAATGAAATTTTTCATATTTACAAACAATGCATCACTATGGAAAATAGCAGTTTCCATGGTGATCCATGTAAATATTGGGAGCCTTCGCCAGCCCATTCTTTCCAGAGGTGGGGAGGGGGGCGGCTGTTCATAATATTAAATGCTGGAGCGGAGCTTTAGTATCCGCTCCTGGCATAACACTAACGCCATCTCAGGATGGTGTTAGTGCAGTTATCCCAACGATCTTCCCATATTCCCCCCTTTTCCTCTCCCTAATAGCTGTTATTAGAGGGAGGAAAAGGGGTTGTGTGGGGAGACCGCCGGGATAAACCTAAGTGTATAAATAAAATAAATATAGTGACTCCCTGGTCAGAGGAGCACAGTGCCTGTTACTTCATGATGTTGCTGTGCAGATCACAGAGCTCAACTGTTCAGGGCTGCGTGATGGAACTCAGAGCATTAAAAAAGGGCTACCACTGCAGTGAATGTGGGGATATCAGTGATTGACATCCTCCTCATAAGCACACTACCTGAATATGAAGGCGGTTGCGATACACTGTGCTTAAGAGTGACAATAACTGACATCCATCCACGTTCACTGCAGCGGGAGTTTGTCGCCCTGTGATTTAATCGGCCCTGGGGAGAACACTCCCCTTGCACTTACGGGTTTCTGTCAGCAGGGCTCTACCTTAACATTTACACACCAGCACCACTTTAAATGGGACTGGTGCATAAATGAGGATCATATGTAAGTGTTTAGCCAAGCCTTCACCTCCCATCATGTGGACAAGCATTAAGCATGTGGCCTGTCCCTGCTGGACTGGCTTTCTTGAGGATCTACATGCCCCATAATAAAGCTCTTCTACTTTTGAACCCTAATTTTCACTAAATTTTTCCTCTTTTTCCTCTCTACCAGTGACAATCACTTCAGCACCAAACTTGTTGCGCATGTCTCTCCCAGCAGCATATAAATGGTGCTTGCTGCCACAGACAAAATCAAGCATTATTAGAAATAGTCAAAGCCCAATGTCTGCTGTGTATATAAAAACATACACAAAAAATTCTAGCAGTAATACCCTTAGACACATGCCGTTACTAGAGGTGTAGGTCGCCGCTGAGAATGGCCCTTTTTCCCGTTATCAAAGATTGAGCTGCACAGAAACTTCTTCCTCTGCCACTGCTCTCTATTTCCCCAGCCCAACCCTTAGGCTAATTCTTATCTTAACCCTCACCTCCAATTACCCTAACCTTAACCCCCCCTTCCCCGCAGACTAACCTTAAGACTACATTCTCCACAGCCTAAGCCTAAGATTCCCTTTCCCTTACCCGCAGCCTAACCCTAAGAATCCCTTCCCCCACAGCCTGACCCCAAGACTCCCTTCCCCACGGCCTGACCCAAAGACTCCCTTCCCTACAGCCCAGGGCCACCTTGTCACTGGGCACAATGGACGCTGCCACTAGGGTGCGAAGTCTAACTAGGTCCTGGTGTTCGCTAGAGCCTCTGATGGTGGGGATAGTCTGGGCTGCAGGACACCTAGCAGGTCGCAGTCCCCAGAGGCAATGCCCTGTAGAAGAAACCAAATGGAGGCAAGACAGCGGAGAATAGGAGAGCATGGAAAGCATGAAAAGATCAGGTCAGAATGGACTAACCTGCGACTCACAACACTGAACACTGAACAGGAACGGAAGACAGAAGGAGACCACAGGACTGGACAATGACAAACGAGGGCTCACGCAACTTACAATCAAACCAGAGGGTACCCCTGAAGGGGTATCACAAACAAGCACACAGGAAGAAACTGGGAGCACTGGGAATGGAGCAAACACTATGGAGAGAGGTACACCAAGGGTTAACCAGGCAGGAACAAGGCAGGATAAATGGGCAATCATCAGATCACTAGGCAGAAGCACCAGGTACACAGAGAAGATCACAGCACAGACAAGCAGATACTATAACCCGCACTTTAAGACTGTCAGCGCCGGTCTGATATAGAGCCTTCAGCCTCTGTGAACCAATAGGACGTCTCCCAGGCAGAACATACAATGACTGGAGGAAGAGAGAGAGGTGGGGCGCGCGCCCGACCGAAGATGCAGCGGTGCCCCACATGGGTCTGTTTACATGCCGTGATCGGCATGTGAGGAAGAAGCAGTCCGGGGCGGGGTGAGTGGAAAACATGCCCGTCTGCTCCCTGCGGCGGCATGTAACATTCAGACTGACTGTCCTGCATTTCTGCTGGGGAGCTGGGGTAACCCCAACTTCCTAGGGGCTGCCAGTGAAATCCACAGGCCTCTGCTCCACCTCTTATTAAATGGATTCCCAGCTTCCACTTAGATCCCAGGCACTATGCAATATGTGTATGCAGTCACACTGCGACACAGACACATAGTGCCAAGCACTCCTGACAAATGATGCAGCTGCGCTGCTTTAGTAATAAGCCGGCACTGTTTGACACTATATGTCTGTGTCACAGTGTGACTGCATAACCATCACAATGACGCTGATAAGGTCAGGCCAGTGTCATCACTTCAGAGAAAACGCATCATGGAGGAAAGAAGAAGACTAGGTAAGATAGTCAAGAATTAAGTGTGTGTATGAATTGCTTTACAAATAAGGAAGGGACAGAAGGCTATCTGGACCTACATAAGGAGGGACAGAAGGCTATCTGGACACACAACAGGAAGGGGTAGAAGGCTGGCTGGACATACAAGGAGGGGGCAGAAGGGGTGGTTAGACAAACACAAAGAGGAAGAGTTTGGATGGCTGTAGAGACACACAAGGGGCAAAAGTGTAAAGGGGGGCACAGTGTGATGCAGGAGGGCACAATGTGATAAATCATTATTTATATGTTTAAATGTTTGTGTTTTTCAAAGCTTATTATGTTCAAATGTTTTGGTTTCATTTTTATTCCTGTAAATGTGTTGGTAGGAGCCACTGTCTATTGCTATGACCAGGGCCTACAATACTGTTAAGACGGACTGGTCGAATCCTAACCCCAAGACTCCCTTCCCTACAGCCTAACCTTAAGTCTCCCCTTTTAAGCTCTATCACCTCCACTCATCCCAACCCTAAGTCACCCCTTTTCCTGTCCACCGATGGCAGTCAAGTAGAGAAAGCTGAAAGTTCCTTTTCATCTGTCTCTATTTCGAATTACAGCCATTTTAGTTTTTTTTATGAATGGATGAGTATGTGATCAGTATACTCACCCGTTCATTTTTGGAAGCGTCGACACCAGACCACCGGAGAGGTGAGTAACCTCTCCGTGGACTCTTAGACTTCAGGGGAGGGTTAGGGTCAGGCTGCAGGGAAGGAAGACTTAGGGCTAGGCTGCAGGGAAGGGGGGTTAGGGTCAGGCTGCATGGAAGGGAGAGGTTAGGGTTAAGATTAAGGAGAGTGTTGGGGTTAGAATCCTCACTTACATATCGTAGCACTGTTTTCGGTGTTCCAGGGGTTGATTGCTATGCCTCTTCCAGACAGAAGCAATAGTTTTCACAGCCAGTTTCGACCTGGCTGGGAAAACAACGACCTATCGACAGGGACCCACACCCCACCCATCCGCTCCCTGCAGCCTAATCCTAAATCTGCCCTTCTCCCATCCTCTCTCCGCAGCCAAATTCTAAAACTACCCTACTAAAATACATCCCCTTCCGTGCACTAACCTGTCCAGTCGTCAAAGTGCCGGGTCTGGAGGCGGGACTTTCAAAATGGGGGCATAATCTAAAATAGCTGTCAGCTGTGTGTATATCTAAAATGTGGTTTTACGGTGGCGCACGCAACCCCTTTACTAGTCTAGTGGGAAATACACCGCTTTTGCATGGCATGCATCATGTACCCATAAAGTGCCAATGCTTACACCGGAAAAAATACCGAGCATAGCACAAGTACCAGGATCATTGTGTGTATGATAACTGGCTATGAGTGCAAAACAGATGAGATACAGTATTCTAAAACGCAGCTCTCCGATCAGCACTGAACACACAATAGAACTGTATATAGGAAGACAAAACTGAATATTTATGTGGCATATAACATGTATTTTGAAAAAAGAAATTGCAACTATGAATATCAATAATAAATTCAAATAACACAACAAAATAACTGCGGAAGACACTGAAATAGCTCTTGGCTTCAAAAATATGGAACTGAAGCCATTCACAGAACAATCATTCAAAATCATTTAAAATACTAACTACTATTATGTGCAAACCTTCTACAGGATCACAGTACTTTGCTATTTCTACAGAAAATAAGCTTAAATGGAACAGAACATCAGAAAAGATTGATGGGATAAATTCTGGCAGCAATGTTAATTATACCAGAGAAGCCTGAAAAGCTATTTCTTTCAAGTGGAAATAAAATGTACTAAGCACCACTGACTCATCCCACCAGAGGTGAAGCTGAGGAGATTGTGTCTTTTCTGTCTGACATTTTCCTGTGCTATAGCAGTTTCACTCAGCAGCATGAATTACATTAAATGCTATTCCTTTATGACACGGTAGATTCAGTGATGTTAAAGAAAAGCCATTTCCTCTGTGACTATAAAAGGAAACCATTAAAAAAAAGAGTTTTTTTTGTATGAAATAATTCAACAAAGCTTTTACATTTAATTTCATTATAATTTAAACAAGCACTAATTTTATTCCTTTATTGTACTTAAAGTTTTTAGAAGGCAGTAAATGTGACCATAATGCAGTGCCCAGGTCCTGGCATACTACAGAAACAGAGTGTCCATTTATCAACTTCTAACAGGTGTTAAGATTCCTACTAAAACCAATAAGGATAATTCTGTAGAATTTCCCTATATTCTGGTTTTCCAATTGCTTGGGGTCACGTATATATTTATTTATTAACAGATTTTTATATAGCACTCAATATAATGAAATAGCACCCACACTAGTATAGGGGATAGCTATTGAGTGGTTCTTTTAACGCACCTTTTCTCTCTTTTCTATATCACTTTCTATGGAATTTTTATTATCGTTTTTAAATGATTGCAATAAAAAATATTATTTCGTTGGAGTTTAACTAGATGAATACGCTATTTTAGTGAACTTTGCTATCCTTCTTCTAATTTTGTTTTATATGAGCTACATAATAAGGTCCCTAACACATGCACACAAACTAGGGTTAATTTTTTTCAGCAGCCAATTAAAGTACTAGCATGTTTTTTGCAGTGTGGGAGGAAACCCACAAAGACATGGGGAGAATATACAAACTCCACACAGATAAAGTCTAGTCTGGTAATCAAACTCATGACCTCAGCGGTGTGAGACATAAGGGCTACTAACTGAGCCACAGTGCTGCCCATAATATATGTGATGTCCACTGCATGAGTGATCATATTCTTTTACCGCATGGTACATATGTGTAAGGATAGGATAGTGCTGAAGTAATTGCAAGGATTCTGTTCACAGCAGAGAAACACAGTTCTGCTAAATCTGTACAGTAGTGCCATCTAGTGGCAGGATAAATAAATAGATTTTCTTTATGTTTAACAAATGAAAAATACATTGGTGGAAATTTAAGCTTCATTAATTCAAAATTGAAAAACAAGTAAGTAAGCGTGCACACACACATTGTGTGAGAGCAATAATTTCATCATTATTCCATGCCTCTAACGGTACTACACTATTGCAGCTGTTATCTTTCTTTTCCCTTTCCCTATCTTGTCTATCCTCCACCGACCATCCTGTATCCGACATGAGCCCTCTAAACCTATTCTCTACAAAAACAACTCCTGGACTACATATACCTACCACTTTGGAAACTTTTAAAACACGCCTACACAGGGCCACCATCGGGGGGGACAGCTGAGACTTTTGTCCTGGGCCTGGATCTGGTGAGGCCCGCCGATACTTACCTTGGCTCTGTAGTAGCAGGTAACAGCAATATCCTACCGCCAATACTTGCTGCTTAGAGCTGTACATATGTGGGCCATCGGCGTGCTGTTAATGCATGTCCACAGTGCCCCGCCCCTATGTAATGCTGTGTGTGACACCACATAGGGCCTGATCCAGACCTTCGTCGATCGGGCGTCCATAGTAGCGCCGTAGGGACGCTGGAGGGGACGTCCTCCAGCGTCCCCACGCTCACGTTACTGCTGGTGGGTGGGGCTAGGTAAGTAAATGAGGGTGGGGGGGCGTGCTAAGAGGCCATACGCTCCTGTCACCAGGACCTGTCTCTTACTGTCTCATGTGACTATACATTTCTGGTGGGCATTACACCAATTTCCTCCCACGGTCACATTGTTATCAGTCCTACCACAATGCACATCACCACTCAGAAACTTTTAAAACACGCCTACACGGGGCCACCATCGGGGGGGACAGCTGAGACTTTTGTCCTGGGCCTGGATCTGATGTGGCCCTCCGATACTTACCTTGGCTCTGTAGTAGCAGGTAACAGCAATATCCTACCGCCAATACTTGCTGCTTAGAGCTGTACATAAGTGGGCCATCGGCGTGCTGTTAATGCATGTCCACAGTGCCCCGCCCCTATGTGATGCTGTGTGTGACAGCACATAGGGCCTGATCCAGACCTACGCTCGGATGCGGTTTTACGCTGATCGTAAGTGTAAAAACTGCTATTTGTACGTACTGCGCATGCGTGGGGCAGATGATACGCTCATGTTACGGTCTGAAAATTATTGCATATGGGCCTTAATCGTAACCGCTTCGTATTACTGATCATGGGAGCGTGCCTGCCATACGAAAGCTGTAACCACGCACAGAGGGCGGGTTGAGGCATTTAAATCGTACAGTATGGGCATGCTAAGCGGCGTTAACACGCATTGAACGTTCGTACGGCCGCGGGTACAAACACAAAAGTTAGGGTAGGGTTTGCCGAGCGTATGGAAGCTAAACTAGGCACGAGCAAGGGGAGTGCCTATTGCTGTGCATCGCTGGTATGTTCGGCGATAATACGCTACGCACACCAGCGTAGGTCTGGATCAGGCCCATAGTTATCAGAGCAACAGTCGATCCCCCCCTTATTCTTGTTGGGGGGCAAAGACTGTGTTTTGCCCCCCCATGAACTTCTGCACAAAGGTGAATAAGGTGAAAATGGGGATGAAGCGATAATAGCTTTATTTGAACTCTTCAACTGTTGTCACTTATGTTTACCAAAAATAAAGTTGTCTTCATGTTTGTTCTGTACATTTTCTTATTTAAAAAGCGTTTTCTTTCTTTCTTAGAATCCCACTCATTTTACTATCACAATTTGCAGTAAGAATAAGCAGACACAGGAGACCGGGAAGCGGTTCTTCCCAGTGAATGTTCTTATCATTTGAACGATAATGCAACAGAGAGTGAATAATTGTGGCTTGTGGACGGTATAAAACGTTAGCAGCAGTCTCATTGTTTCCAGATCGTCGGGTAGATAACGGTAGCCCTAAGAATCGTAGAGCCATGGTGCCAGACCCTGACCTAGGCACGACAGGGGACTTACGCAAGTCATTTGCGTAACTCCCCTGTCTCAGAACATCTGCGCATGTGTGTTCCGTTTGCATACCTACTGACGTATGACGTAAGTTATGTATGTCAGTAAGTATGCAGAAGGGGCTTCATTTACGATGGCCATTTAAATGAGGGGGCGGGGGAAGCCCCATTACGAATAGGCGGTATGGCTGCAGACCTTGTTAAGGTAGCTATCAGGACACATAATTGTCCACATTTCCTACTGACATCGGGGAGTGCAGGGGGCGTGCACATCCCGCTATGGCTGCGTAACTATGGACCAACGCGCGCACGTAAAGCATGCGGTGGTCAGGATCTGGCTCATGGTGCCTGGAGCACCTCATGAAAAAGGGGCTTCAGTAGTCCTTGGCCTTTTGCCCCCCCATGAAAATTTTCGTTCCTATGCCCCTGCCTGCGCCTATAACAGTCTTACATCAGAGGCAGCGACACTCACCTATCCTGCTACCTCCAGCTTTGCATATAATCTGGTAAAATAAGTAATATTGGGGCACTAATGACCTGGACCTGGTAGCTCCCGCAGTCATATACCCATACACAGCCCTAATGAGCGCGATCATCAAATTATTAGCTCTCCTTATATATTTTATACTGAAACTCCCCTCTCACAGACAGACTTACTAAAGCAAGACCCATGTAAAATGGGGACGACTCTGAAATAAGGAATATTGCATAAGGAAAGGGGCTCAGAAATGCATTTACTGTAGAATTTAAATAGATCCCCATTTGCACCTTGCATACACGACTTACACTTCCCGATCTCTCCCACCCTGCCATCTGAAAGACTTCCAGCGCTGAGCATCTATGCAGGAAGTATGGTATGTGCACAGGTTTGGTTGTAAAATACAGGCATTTTCTGCTTGCTCAATGTCACACTGTCAACCAAAATGACAGCATTTACACAAGCTACAGTAGAGGGTGTACCAAGGAAGTAACAACAGTACCAAAAGTTCTACAATTGCACAAAGGAAAATCCTGCCAGTTATGTATATATATGTATGATAGCAATGTTAATTTACATGTATTATGTTATGTATTATGCTATCTTTAGTCTGTTGACCGTGTTTGAATTGCCTGGTAATTTGAGGTCTAATCCACTGTTGGAAAATACGAGGAAATCTGGTGGACAGTTACACCCAGGCAAAACTATGTTGAATTTATGGGAGAGTCAAATTCATTTTACTATTTACATGTAGGGAGAATACTTTTCTTTTCATTATTGCACACAGATGTTAACCAATTTTACTGTTAAACCCTTAGGTAGACTTGGGCTAGCAAACATCTCCTCTCAACTGAATGCGGTTTTCAACAGGATTTATGTCCTAGGTAATCTTAAAGTAAAAGTTATAGAAAACACATATCTTAATGAGAAAAGGTTTATGACATAGTTCTCTCATCCATCATTTACCTGTTACACTAATTTCCTGGCATATCATCATTCTACATTTTAGAGCTCAGTACAAGTCAGAAAGACTGCAGATTTATTTTACCTCTTGTAGTTAACAAACTGGTCATTCATTAAGCATTAGGAATGAATGAGTCACTAATGGTTGCTACATACAAGACCAACATAGTTGTTAAAGAATAGACTTATTTATAATTGGAATTGTTTTAAGCAATAGCACACATACCAGTCACACAACGAAATACTGACATTATGTAATGAAATATAACAAATTATGGTATTGTGGAACTTGCAGGAACCTTTAAAGTTCCATAAATGATCTATAGTTAACTTATAGCTTTTAAAAAAATTAAATAAATTAAACAATTATGATGGTTTTATATAAAAATGTTATTTAAACCAATTCAATTGACAATTTAGGATTGCAGCGACCTTGTCATCCAAGTGATTTAATGTAGAAAGTCATAAAGAGTTTTAAAAAAAGTTAAAGATAAGCCTCATTATTTTTAAATAATAGCTTATTTTACCAGTTTTACAGCATTCAAGTCTAAATGTGTCCTGGCCATTTAGATTTGGAGATGCCTCTATGAATGTATTATATATTTATTGATTGCATTCCAGTCATATGAATTTAATTAATATCATAGCTCTAAGCTAAACTTTATCCTAACTGATGTTTTTGTTACTGCCAGTTCAGAGATAAACCATCATCATCATCTATTATAGTTTATAATATCCTCATTGGGCATCACTCTTTAGATGGTAATTTACATCATATACTGTCCCATACCGCAATGTTTTACATGTGTCAAGTTTAAATGATATACCATATGTTGCCACCATCAGGCTAATTAGTGGTAGACATATGTGAAATCCAGTGTCCCTGAGCTTATAGTATCACAGAATGTTACAGAAAGTACAGGTTAGTAAGGGCAGCATATGGTATAACAAAAGGTTAACTAAATAGCTATTGTTTCCCCAAAAAATGTACCTGTGTAAAAAAGACATATCTGTCCACTTTATCATCAAAATGCAAGCAACAAATATACGAAGGTATTGCATAAGAACTGACCTGAATTTCTTGTGCATTCATATTATCCCTGCTGTTTTCACCGTTTCATTGCTGACTGCATGTGAACTTTAAGAGTGTCAGCAATAGGTGTTTTATATGGATGGATGAATAATTTAAAATAATATTTGACAATCACTCTTCCTCAAGAGATAATGCTAATTGTCAAAATTATAAATGGTTTGTGGTTTGCAAGCAGTGCTGGTTTGCGAGGATGGAACACAATGTTATCAGTACCAGTGCACACACTATGACATCAGAGAGGTGTTAATAGGATATAGTTGTCTACTGATAAAACTAAACAAACCCCCCTGGAGCAGTCATTGCTGTTTAGCCCTGATACAAGGACTTAAGTAATGATAGTGCAGGGATCTTTGCTGTTTATGTTAGTCTCCACCATTGGGTGGTATATGATGATATACCATACAGACTGAACTGGCAACAGGGTTGCAAATAAATGAGCAGGACCAAAGTTCACGCTTAGAAAGGTAAATAAGCACAGTGTAAACGGCAACAATGTTGCGGAAAGTCAAATGAAGGCATAAAACAGATGTAGGTCTGTCACCCGTGCCTGTATGCGCTTCACCCACCTCGCTGGAAACCTCTGCTGCTTTTGGTATATGATGGCCTGTGCTATATTTTATGGTGTTTCATGCCATTGTCTAGTTACTCCCCTGCCATGATCTGCTTTACAATTAAAACTGTGTTTTTATGTTATATGTAAATTCGGGGGGAAAATCAACTGATGAATTAAAAAGATTTCCGCTTCAGGTGTTTCATTAACTATAAATTGAGATTTTGTAGAGCACAGGGTAGAAATCCCTGCATGCAGTCTGGCCTCTGCATAAATAAAGTCTAACCAGGGAAGCAACTAGAAAAGAGGCGATGAAGCAGATGCCACATAGGTGACACCTCTAGTTTCCATGGGCTGGATCCTGACTTAGTAAAGTTCTTGAACTTAGTTACTCCTGGGCTAAACCATGTTGATTTCAGGGGGAGTCAAGGTAATTGTATTCTTTGCATGCAGGGATATATCTTTGAATTGTTTACTGCACACAGATACTGACCAGCTTTACTATCACACTGTTATTTAGACTTGGGATAGGAAACATCACCTCTCAACTCTAATACTGTTTGCAACAGATGAAATATGACTCCCCTGCAATCAACATGGTTTAGCCCAGGAGTAACTAAGTTCCAGCACTTAACTAGGTCTGGATCCAAAAAACAGAGAAATTCCCAAAAATGGGATACCCAGCGCTATGAATAATTAAAGGTTCACCAATATTGAAAATAATATTATACACTGAGCAGCAAGTGAATTACTTGCTGCTCAGTGTATAATACTATTTTCAATATTGGTGAACCTTTAATTATTCATAGCGCTGGGGTATCCCATTTTTGGGAATTTCTCTGTTTTTTGCTTCTGTTTGGAGAGGTAGGTAAAAACTCTCCCTACCCTATAGCTGCTACCCATTACATTATAGAATATTACCTACCTGGCGCACTTTTCTAGTGCTCCCCTCTTTTTTCTTTTTTAGGTCTGGATCCAGCCCCATGTCACAATTATAATTTATTACTGATTTTTTTTTATTACTGATTTTTTTTGGGCTATAGCTGACTTAATCCCTATCATTACATGAAATAAGGCATATTTGGGTCTGAGGTGACAGGTACATTTTAATACTCTAAAAGCAAGATCAAATACTTCTTGCCAGACAGACTGGATCAAAGGCCAGTTTCAGAAAGCATGCATGATGGGGCTGATCCAGAGTTGCTCTTTTTTTAGGTGCAAGTGTAGACCTGAGCAATACCATGTTAAACTGCAAGGTTAGGCAAATTTATATTGTGAAAGCAGAATTAGAATTGAGGGCTGAAGATTTTTTAGCTAAACTTTATTTTATAGATTAACATAAAGCTATGCAGTATGTGCAGTAAAGTTTTTTCCCTGCATGTAAAATAATTACAATTAGCCCCCTAGTTTGCAAAATGATTAAGCTGAGCTGTACATTTGTGTCTGTTGCACCTTACTCTCAAAGGGCCAGATCCTGACCTACGCACGCTAGCGATTTTACACTAGCCACTGACGTGAAATCGCCTATTTGTATTTACTGCTTATGCACGCAGCAGATGTTACGTCACGTAACTCCTAACATATGTACCATCAGCGTAACTATGAATAAAGGGGCGGGGCATCCATACGACACCCATAGCTACGCTTTGGAGGCAGTGGGAGGCCTTTAAATTGTACAGTATGGGCCGGGTTAGGCTGTTACGTACGCGAATCCATTACATACATCAGTACTTATGCTTTGAAAAGTTAAGGTAGGGTTTGGATAGCGTAAAACGACCAAAGTATGTAATTTGGATCAGCCCCGATGTATCCAATCTGGTCACACTTATGCCAACACAAGTTGCAGGCCATTTCCTATGCAGCCGTGCTGGGGTAAGATACAACCTGCTTAGAAGCTTAATAAACGTTTCAACATTATTGGTACACAAAGAGCTTTTAAATGCCTGCCATGAAAACTGAGAAGAATTCGTTCCCAGCAGGACTGCACTTATATAAGTTTAAAAGCTCTATAACAACCTTGTTTAGCTATAATTCAGCTTTAAAAACTATTTATTCCTACTGCTCAATAGGGATATGATTGAGCTAAACTGAAGGAAGAAGAGTACTTTCCAAATATAGAGCACAATTTCAGCTGTATCACTGCTGAAAGTGCGTTAGCTGCAGAAATTGTAAGTTCGTCATGGTACTCCTTCCTAATGCCGACATTTAAAACAGCAGGAAAAAAAAGAAAATCCTTACCTTGTCCCTGATGCTGATCCCAGCTCTGTCCCCAATCTCTCCTCTTCTCTGTGTTTCTGCTCTGTCACCAAATACTTCTCCTGACTCTTTCCTGTACTCCAACCCCCATGCTCTCCACTGCTCTGTGTCCCCACAGTGTGTCAGCTCTCTCCTCTGCTCCATCTCTGACTCTCTCCCTGATCTGTCCAATTCTGTCCTTGCTGCTCTTTTCTCTCTTCCATTTTCTCTTTC
>WWET01001760.1:25199-36914 GCA_011038615.1 Limnodynastes dumerilii | reverse complement strand
TGGGGGTCCCTCCCCCGACGGTGCGCAGGGGGCTCCAGCATCTAGGGGTGCTAGACAGCGCAGGGCTGGAAGCAGCACTAGCAGGGGAGCGGGGGGAGGCAGGCAGGCTGGGGGGGACAGTCAGGCTGGTGATCGGAGGGGGCTGTCCCTGTCACAGGGATCGGGCCAGTCCTCGCCAGATATGATCCCTGACACGTCCTTGGGCAGCCTCCTGCTGTTTCCCTAGGGCTCCTCTGTTCAGGCTAGTCCGTCGGGCTCCCTAATTTCAGCGCACTCAGTGGGGGCTACTGCTCCTGGGCCATTCACATCGGCAGGTGCTGTTTTTCCTGGGGGTCTTGCGCAGGGTGGTGTTGCGCAACCTGGCCCATATACTGCAGCTGCTTGGCCCTGGGGTACCCCATACGTTATGGCCTCTCCATGGCAGGCCCCTCCTGGACCTCAGGCTCTGCCAGGTTCCTTGTCCTTGCCTCAGTATCCATTTCTGCATCTTCAGTACCCTTATCAGCTCATGCCGGGTGCCCCTGGGAATGTGCAGCAACTACCTCCGGTCCCTGTGCTCGCGCCTCCTGCTGGGGGGCTAGGCGCGCCTGCGGATAATAATGTGGATGCAAACGCTAACAGTATCTATTCCTCAGGTGTCTTACCCGCAGTGCAGTCTGGTTCTATGGCTACGGTGCAGGACGAAGAACAGCCGGGCCCATCTGGCCTGGTGGTGGCTCCGGTGGCTACGGCTGCTCCGCAAGACGGGGATGATGCAGCTGGTGGTGAGTTACCGATGTCTGGGGACGAGGTGGGGTCTGTGAGTTCAAGTGCTGATTCATCAGATTCACAATTGCGTCCCAGTAAGATCATGAAGCTATTGAAAAAGTCCCTAGCTCAGCAGAGGAAGGTTATTGCCGCTAAATCCGTGGCGCACGCGTCAAAGGCGCCGCGCAAGGGTTTGGGCTCGCCACCAGTGCTCACCGACATTTCCGACGTGTCCTGGGACATAAGGACTTCCTCTAGGGAGCGCATTAATTGCGGGCAATACATGGACATGTTTTGCGTCACGTATGACGGTAAAAAGGGTTTGGCGGCGGCTAAGGCCAAGGGAGGTATAGGGGAGGAGATGTATAGGTTATTTGTTAATTGGTTGGGGGGATTCGTGGTCTTTACTACTTGCTACTTGGAGCGCAGGCCTGCAGAGTTTCTTGATGTTTGGAAATATCTTTATATCATCCAAGACAAGCATGCGTCGGCGCAGGCGGGGCTTTGGCTGCAGTATGACGAGCGCTTCAGGAAGAAATTTGATGGGCGCAAGAGCATAGCTTTTGGGTCACAGGATATGGCCCTATGGGTCCGTGTTTACCAACCACCAAAAAAGGCCACAGAGGGAGCCACTTCTAAAGGGGGTCCTCAGTCCTTTCGGTCTCAGGCGTTTGGTACCTTTAGACCCAAGTGTTTCACCTTCAATAATGAAAGATGTACTAGGGGGACCCGGGTGTAAGTACCGGCATGCCTGTGTCCGCTGCGGTGGCCTTCATCCTGCACGAGATTGCTCCTCCCCTCGGGCCAACCAGTCCCGCTCAGTCGGATCAGGACAGAGAGCCTTCCCTCCTCCCCCCGTCAGGTCAATTGGGCAAGGCTCCCTCCCCAATTAGAGTTGAACATTTGCTCCCATGGTTGGAAGTTTATCCGGATAGGGTTGCAGCTGCTTCGTTGTGCGTAGGTTTTACCAATGGTTTTAAGTTGCCCATTAGGGGCCAGGTTATATTAGGAGGTAATCGCAACTTGCAGTCGGCTAAGGAGTTTCCTGAAGTTGTTCTGGGAAAGGTGATGGAGGAGGTTCGGTTGGTGAGGGTTGTGGGCACTTTTCCTGCTCCCCCAATTCCGAATTTGACTTTGTCCCCAGTGGGGGTGGTCCCGAAGAAGTCGACAGGGAAATTTCGTTTGATCCAACACTTGGATTACCAAGTGTTACCCGGTTGGCCTGTCGGTAAATGATGCAATTGACCCCTCGGAGTGTTCAGTATGTTATCAATCCTTTGAGGAAGTGGTCGGTATCGTGCGGTCCAACGGTCCAGGTGCGCTCATGGCAAAACTTGACGTTGAGTCGGCCTTTCGGCTCCTTCCGTTGCATCCTAACTCATTCAGATTTATGGGTTTCAGGCTGCCGGAAGGATTCTTCGTGGATCTCTGCTTACCTATGGGCTGCGCGATTTCATGTGCGTTGTTTGAGAGGTTTAGCTCCTTCCTCCACTGGGCCGTGTCGGTGGGAGCTGGGCACTCTTCCATGGCGCACTACTTAGACGATTTCTTGTTTTTCAGTCCGGAGGGTACGGACGTTTGCGCTGGGGCTCTGTTTTCAGCCAAAGCTTTGTTTTGGAGGTTCGGAGTTCCAGTCGCGGACGATAAAACGGAGGGTCCCACTACTTGTCTATCATACTTAGGTATTGAAATAGACACGGTGGAGGGATCCTGGCGTCTCCCCGTTGATAAAGTCGATAAGCTGCGTTTTGCTTTGCGTGATTTGCTTCCTCGTCGGCGCTCTCCCCTTAAGAAAATTCAATCGTTGTTGGGGCTTTTGAACTTCGCTTGCAGAGTGATCCCCATGGGGAGAATTTTCTGCAGGCGATTGGAGAAGGCTACGGCGGGCGTATTGCGGGCGCATCATTTCGTTCATCTGTCGGCGGGCATCAGGGATGACATGCGGATTTGGTTGGAGTTTCTAGATGACTTTAACGGGACAAGGATTTGGTTAGCGCCGGTTGCTTCTAATCGTGAGCTGGAATTGTTCACCGATGCGCCAGGAGCGTGGGGCTTTGGAGCCTATTTCCAAGGGGAGTGGTGCGCTGCCCCTTGCCCTTCTGATTGGATCGAATCGGGTCTCACGGCCAATTTGTTGTTCCCCATTGTCGCAGCAGTTGATTTATGGGTTTTGGCCCTGCAGGATAGGGACATTTTATTCTGGTGCGACAATTTGGGAGCGGTCCAGGCCATCAACGGCCAGCACCCCTCTTCGCCACCGGCCATATCTTTGATTAGCTATTTAGTTTTGCATTGTTTAAAATTTAATAGTAGGTTTCGCGCAAGGCATGTTCCAGGCGTTGACAATTCTATTACTGATGCGCTTTCGCGTTTTGACTGGGCCAGGTTTAGGGAGCTGGCGCCGCAGGCCCAAGCGACAGACTTGTCATGCCCGTCTCGTCCCTGGCAGATTGTGCGGCCGGCTTGAGGTCTTTGGCGGACAGCTCCCTGGCCCCGGCCAGTCTCCAAAAATACCGTCAAGCCTGGGGGCAGTGGTTGGCCTACAAGGATGTGAAGTGTAGGGCTGGTAAGTGAGTTAAATCAACATTGTTATATTGGTTGTGGGATCAGTTTAAGGCGGGCAGGTGGCGCTCATCCATGTCCTCTCTATTAGCAGGAGTGGCGTTTTGCTCTAAATTAATCAATGGTCATGATATCACCAAGGGCTTTATGATTCAGAGGGTGCTGAGGGGCTGGAGGCGGAGAAGGCTGGTTGGTCCTGATTCGCGGCAGCCCATCAGCACGAAGATGCTTGCTGACCTAATGCGGATTGTAGGTGAGGTCGCCAGAGACACTTTTGAGGCCTCATTGTTTCGGGTAGCATTTTCGTGGGCCTTTTTCGGAGCGTTCCGGCTATCCGAACTAGTAGCGGCGAGCAAAACGGCGGTCGGTTCCGTTCTCCTTTTTCCGAATGTGAGGTGTTCCACTTCGTCTATTGCCTGTTTGATTCACAAGTCAAAAACGGATCAGACAGGTAAAGGCCGGTGGGTGGTTCTTAAGGCTCAGAGGGATTTTCGAATTTGCCCTGTTCGCTTGGCGCGGCAGTATGTGGGCGGGGGTCATCCCGGAGGGGGCAATTGGTTTGCTCACAAGGATAGTACCCCGCTCACTCGATTCCAATTCGCGGCGGTGCTGAAGCAGTGTGTTACTAGATTGGGCATGGATCCAGCGTTTTTCGGTACCTATTCCTTTAGGATTGAGGCGGCGACTTCCGCGGCGGCCGCCGGCCGCTCTCCGGGGGCAATTATGGCCCTTGGCGGTTGGAGGTCCGGGGTTTATAGGAAATATGTAAGGCCTTAAGTTTGTTATATATTATTGTGTGTGTTGCATGAATTGCTAGGAACGGTACTCGAGTCAGAGCGAGCTAGACTAATCATCGCTCGCCGTTTATGCGGGGGCACTGGGGAATTTCTCCTCTTTAGTAGGGTAGCTGATTGGTCTATTGCTTCACCCTGGAGGTTTTGGGGTATTTGCCCCCGTTGGTGTCGTTCTGACTCTACCGGTGCCGTTCTCCCCGCTTCTCCCCCCCCTCCTGTATTAACTCTCAACGTTGGCTTTCACAGGTTTTGCTTTCAATATTTGTTCTAGTAAATAGGTAATCAGGTTTTTCTTTTCAGGTGTGTCTATAGTTCGTCATTAACGTGTTAGGTTCATTTGTTTTGCAGGTGGAAAACCCAAGAGTCGGCGGGCTCTATTTCTAGGACATTCTTTTATTTATTGGGCAAGGGTTTTTGTGGATCGGAGGGGTGCACCTCCTGAACTCTCTGGATGGGATCTGGATTGGCTCGGTGTCCGGGGTATGGGTTGGGACATGTTTCCGCGGCTTTGCTTCCAGGCAGTCGGCTCCTTTGGGGTGCCTGACTGTTTGGTGGTACACCTCAGCGGGAACGACCTAGTTAATGTCAAATCGGTGGAATTTATTCGGATTGCTAAGAGGGACCTCTTGGCAGTTCGTGCGGCGTACCCAACCATGTCGCTTTATTGGTCCCAAATTCTCCCGAGACGCGTGTGCACCCGGGACTCGCTCGGTTAAGGCAATTGAGTTGTATAGACATAAAATAAATCGGTCCCTGGCAAAGTTTGTCTATGATATAGGTGGTAGAGTGGTTCATCATCCTAATCTCCTTTGTGATAATTCGGACTTGTTTAGGGGTGACGGGGTGCACCTTTCTGATCGCGGTATGGTATTATTTACCCAAAACCTGTTTTCGGCTATAATTCAGTAGGTTGGCGGGCGGGGCTACTTGAGGATATCCCGCTGTGGTGGTAGCATTTGGGGAACAGCAGTATTCCAGCGCATGGGGTAATGGGCTTGTATACGGTAGTGGTAGGTACACCCCTGGATTGTTTGATTAGGAGGCCAAGCCATACGGCGGTACCTCCATTCTGCCGCTAGTTGCGTGCACGTTTGAAGGGGGGTTAGTACCCAGCTCTGATCACTACCTGGGGGCGCTTGACAGGGGGTGTCTGTCTACTGAATGTCATCTTTAACACTGCTGTTTCCCTCCTGCTTGTTGCTGCCTACCTACTTTCAAAACTATAGTCCTAATTTTAATCTCCAATTAATAAATTATGCCCCCTTTTTAAAATCCACCATGTTGTCTGTGTTTTATTTATGGTTTTGGGGTATGCCGTCTGGGGGTGGGCAGCGTCAGTCGTAGGAAGGTTATTTGCCCTTGAAGTCACTTGACCATTTGGTGAGAGGAGCTTCACACATAAAGCAAACTGAACCTTTAGAAGTTCTTTGCTCACAACCATCTTTTTTTTCTGTATTTTTCTTTTTCTTTTAAGCAATGTTGTACTCTTGTCTCAGTGGTAGAAATGTTTGTCACAATTATACTGTTATACAATCACTGGTAATCTGCTGTAATGTAGTGTTTGTAGAAAAACAAGATCAATTGTTATAATGTTATTTTTCACGGTTTACACGATTGCCTGTCTCTTGGTTAAAGCTATGTTCATGTCTGTAAAGCAACTAAATCATAATCTTGAGAAAAGTACAGACGTTTCAGTACACTTTAATGTACTTTCATCATAAACCCTGAAAACCCGATGAAAGTACAAGATTATGACTTAGGGCTGGATCCAGACCTTGTTAAGTGCATGAACTTAGTTACTCAAGGGCTAAACCATGTTGATTTCAGGGGGAGCCAAGTTAATTGTATTCCTTGTATATCTTTGAATTGGTTACTGCACACAGATACTGACCAGCTTTACTATCACACTGTTATTTAGATTTGAGATAGGAAACATTACCTGTCAACACTAATGCTGTTTGCAACAGATGAAATATGACTCCCCTGAAATCAACATGGTTTAGCCCTTGAGTAATTAAGTTCATCGACTTAACAAGGTCTGGATCCAGCACTAAGTCATAATCTTGTACTTTCATCAGGTTTTCAGGTTTTATGATGAAATTACATTAAAGTGTACTGAAACGTCTGTACTTTTCTCAAGATTATGACTTAGTGTCTATTTCTTATTTGCTTGTTTGTGAAAACCTCTGAGTGCTGCCTTCTATTCTATATATTTGCTTCTTAAGCTGAAAGTGCACCAGAGTAAGTACAGAGCTTTTACCTGGAGTTCTATCCATTTGCAATTCTCTCTCTCTTTCTCTCTCTCTCTCGCTCTCTCTCTCTCTCGCTCTCTCCCTCTCTCGCTCTCTCTCTCAGAGATATCTCAGTATATAAAGCTTGTAAAACCTATATTATGGTAGCAACTACATACATTATATTTGATCCAGTTTATATTCTATAAACTACAGTTTTTGTTTGTATTTTGTTTGGCTCTTCCGTATTTCTAGTATTCTATGTCCCTAGCAAATGTTAGTGAGAGGAATGTTATAGCAGAAAATAAATGTGATGAGACATTTGGGAGCAAATTATCTGATGAATCCAGACCTCTGTTTTCTGCATAAGGATTATTGTTCCGATTGCCATCATTGTTCCCCTCTATGAATGCATGTGAATCCATGCAATTTACTCATAATGCATTCTGCCTCATGCAAACTTCAGAGTAATGACACTTCTGACATAGGGGCTGTGTTGAGATGAAGTTGCATTACCTCTTCCATGCACTTGAGTTGCAAAATTTCCTTGTGAGTGGGAGATGTTAAAACATAAGAAGGAAAGCACAGATGTTTGGATAGGTGCTTTTAAATCTATCCAATTATTTTTGTCGGGGATTTAAAATCATCAACACCATGGGCTAGATTTACTAAACTGCAGAAAAGAAAAGTGAAAATGTTGCTTATACCAACCAACCAGATTGTGGCTGGCAGCTTAGTTAATCTAGCCCTATATATCTGGGTCTGGCCCAAAGTGGTTATAAAGTAGAGGAGTAGAAGCGTAGTAAAAATTTAGGACTGTGTATGGTCACAACAGTAGCGAGCACAGAGAGACGGGCGCAAGACTGCCTATTTGGCTGTATCCGCATCCGCCTCCACTGCACCAGTGCAACAGGGAGCTCCATGATATTTGGACAAGGAAAGGCATTTTTTTCTCATTTAAATATGCACTGTTGTGGTTTCCGGTGCCTACGATCCAATGTGGGAATTATATTGAATGCGGGTGTTGCAAGCTAACTATCTAATATTAGAAATATCATAAGTATGTAAATTAGACAAACACAGAGATAAATAGATATAAAAAAATAAACTATTTGAAAAGATTATTACACTTACCTGTAAGGACCAACTATAAACAATGGGCCATTGCAATATGGTATGTTACCAATAAGTATACAGTTTTCCATAATCCCGATTTGTAGTCCCTGAAACGTATTTGCTTGCAAAGAACAGTACGTACGTAGACTGCCAGTAGTGGCAGCAAAAATGCCAGTTCGATTGAAATCTGAGAACAATGGTGGGTTTGAAATATCCAAAGTGATAGAATCAAAGTTAGTTGTTGCTAAAAAATAAGATATAAAACAACATGTTAAGTGCAAAATAAATTTTTACTTATTATATTTCATTTTTATTAAAATCTCCCAATTTCCAACATTTTTGCAAGAATTCTTTTAAGCTCTATGGGTGGTACCATACAACAATTTTTCACTTTAAATGTGAAATGTTGCTCCAAATAAAATAATTAATATTGATGAAGCTCGGTTCTCAAGGCTTCCCAACAGTGCATGTTTTCTAGATCCAGTGAATTTTTTTGAAAGAAAAAAGGTGCCGGAACTTACATTAACTCACACGTGACCACACGACCAATCACAAGCCAAGCAGCGCCACAAGCCGAGCAGTGCCATCACAACGAGCGCGGACGAAGTACACATGCATCGGACTCGACACACAAGCAGCCCACATGCGCCGGTTTAATGATTTTGCCACCGAAACCTTTAAAACTTTTAAAACTGGGAAAATAAGGTGTCGGAAGCAGGGCCGTCTTAACAGAATTGTAGGCCCTGGGCCTAATAACAGGAATAAAAATGTAACCAAATCTTTAGCACATTGTATGACTTAAATGTCTTCGAATGTCCAGCTTAATATCTGCCCCCTCCTTCTGTGCCCATTAGTTCTTTATGCTCCTCTGTAAATGTACATTTTGTCATCTTCCTCCTTCTGTACCCATTAGGTCTTTATGCCCCCTCTTTAAATGTCCAGTTTGTCATCTGCACCCTCCTTCTGTGCCCATTCCTCTTTGAATGTCCATATACTCTATCTATCTATCTATCTATCTATCTATCTATCTATCTATCTATCTATCTATCTCGGGAGAAATCTTGGATGCGTGAATGAGAGGTAGTTATCAGGTTGGAGTTGAGGTGGTGGTCACCCGCAGAGCAGAGGGGTCAGCGGAGTGTGGATGGAGATAAGGGAGGAGAGAACCTTGTAAGTTGTGAGGAGCTTGAAGAGAAGAGAAAGCCATTGTAGAAATAGAGAGGGGAGGTGGAGGCAGTGTGTTTGGAGAGGAAGATCAGTCTAGCTGTGACATTTAGTATGGATTGCAGGTGAGCGAGACAGAACAGAGGGAGGACAGAAACCAAAATGATGCAGTAGTTGAGACAGGAGAGTGAAATAGCGTTTTAGTGGCATCAGTGGTTAAGGCGGCTCTGATGTGAGCTCTGCTGCGGAGGTGAAAGCGGCTGGACAGTGAGAGCACGCTGATGTGGGGTGTGAAGGAAAGTGAGGAGTCAAGGTTGACACCCAGGCAGCAGGCTTGGGTGGAGGAGATGGTGGAGTCGCTAATAGTAACGGAGATATTAGGGTAGAGGGAAGACTACGATTTCTGTTTTGTCCATGTTAAGTTTGAGAAAACGCTGGGACATCCATGAGGAGATGGCCGAGATGTAATCTGATACCATGGACAGGAGAAAGGGGGAGAGGTCGGGAGAGGAGAGATAGATTTGAGTGTCTTCTGCATAGAGGTGTTAGTGAAAGTCAAGAAGTGGGTGAATTGTTAAAGTTTGATAAAGAAAAATGATTGTAATGTACTTAATAAATTCCTTCTCAGACCTACAAAGTGTTTAGGAAGCACTAGCTAGTGCAGGCTTGGCCAACCTGTGGTGGTGTTGTGAACTGTGTCCCAGAATTCTTTGACTGCATGGCCATAGTTGACACCTTACAAAGTTTGCTGGGAGAGCCACAAGGGCTAGTGGAAGCGCATAAGAAACTTTGATAAGTTGGGATCCTGTCTTTGGGCCTGATCCAGCGCTACGAAAATTCGAAACGACTGGCGAATGCGAACGTACGCTCGTCGTATCAACCTACACGCCCCTCGCACTCCCATAGTAAAGTCCCTGCTTACGGCGGCTATACCCTACACTGGGTACGACCGTCGGCCGTACGAAAATTCGCAGAGAATACGCTGAGAAAATACGCTTAGCACGCCCATACTGTACAATTTAAATGGCTATCCCCGCCTCCCTGTAGTAAAACGGGCGCTCAGCCGACCATCGTAAAAAAAATACGCTCGGCGAGCGAAAAATACGCTAACGATACGCCCGCTATTCGCTCATGACGCGCGGGCGACCGGAACCTGTCATACTGGGCATGCGCATTGCGAATTTTTACCCGAAAATTCGCTTACGATGAGCGTACGCTCGCTTGCGAGCGTTGCTCTGGATCAGGCCCTATGTCACAAAAAGCACCGTCTAGTTCTACTTGCTGGAGCACAGGTGTGTTCATTACTGATTATTTAAAAGATCCACGGGTAGTATCATTATATGCCTTGTTTTGTAGAGAGATCTGGAAAACATGCACTGTTGGGAAACCTTGAGAACAGAGTTTGGGAACCACTGTTTTAACCTCAAGTGACTTTTACAGCTTCAATTGCTTAATATCTTAAAGGATTTTCAATATGCTGCCAGTAATCTGTCTATAAGTGATTAAAGCACACAGGTGGGCTGATTCAGAGTTTGGGAGTAAGCGTAAAAGAGGTGCAAGTGTACAGCTCTGCTAAACCATTTTTCAAATTAAAGGGTGTTAATTTCAAATCTTTTGCATGCAGGGAAAATACTTTACTTTTAAACATAGAACTCAAATACTGCATAGCTTTATGTGTATTCTATAAAACAGAGTTGACATAAGAACTTCACCTCGTAATTCTAATTCTGCTTTCACAATTAAAAATTGCCTCCCCTTGTACTTCAACATGGTATTATTCTGGTCTACACTTGACCTAAAAAAAGGTGTAAGTGCAACTCTGAATCAGCCCCAAAATGTCTGTGATATAAAATGACATTATACGTTACATACATTGGGCCGGATCCAGAACTACGTCAATAGCTACTGCGCATGCGTAGTAGTTATTGTACGCAATCTACGTATCGAAATGATACGCAGATTACGTACAATAGCTACTACGCATGCGCAGTAGCTATTGGTCATTGAATTACGTCCGTCTATGGAAGATGGACGTAGTTCTGGATCCAGACCATTATCTTTTTATCTTTTAAGCATCTAATGCAAAAAAATATGGCAATTTTTTTTAGAGGCGAACTAATTAAAAATGTTGTAATTCAAAATTTATTTAACCTGCTTCTTCAGTATATTCAGTAGTACAGAACTAATACCTATTACTAATACTTAGAGACCTTTCATTTGCTCAAATATTTTTGTTTTTTCTTTTTTAATATGTACATTGTAAACTGCAACAGTATTTGTTATAAATAAACATCCCAATGCTATAGACAATACAGCTCATAATACTATGCAATGCAGCATTTCCGTGTTGTATAAAAATAGGATTTGCAAAAGATTAATATACTTTTTTTTTAATATCATCCCACAGATGATATTACCTGACCCTATTAATGTAGTAAGCATCTTTACTTCTCTGTGGGCAATTTCTTAACCAAATGTTTTATATATAAGTTCAGTCAACATGCTTAGCTTCTGCATTGATATGAATTTAAGGATATATTGAACACGGTGAAATAGATCATCGTATGGTATATCCTAGGGTTAACTTCAGGGTACTTTCAGGGTTTTATAGGGTATGTTGGTAGGAGGGATATGTGGTGCAGATCTGCTGTCCTGCAGGGTGGGAATGTTCATGGTTTATGTTTAAATGTATGTATGCAAAAATCTTCAGTAAACAAACTACTCTTATTCTGCAGGTTCTAAAAAATTTATATTTTACATATGCTGAATAAAAGTAGTTGTCTGTAAATTGACTTTGCTTACCGCTGGATGTTCCCACTAGTATCACTACAGTGTCATTTGGAAAAATTCCAGAATATTGTAAGATACAACAGAGTTCTGCCAGTGTAAACGTTGTCTGTGTAACGCGTGCAAGAATATTTGCTGTAGTCAGTTGTGGAGGGCAGTTGATGGCTGAAAGAGAAATAAATAAAAAAAATTATAATTATAATAATTATAATTATAATAATGATAAATAATAAAGACTATCTATCTATCTATCTCATATCTATCTATCTATCTCATATCTATCTATCTATCTATCTATCTATCTCATATCTATC
>WWET01001759.1:307161-318782 GCA_011038615.1 Limnodynastes dumerilii | reverse complement strand
TGTATGTCCTGTGACTGGGAATCAGAGCATTTGGTTAGTATGGAGGAGCTGTATGTCCTGTGACTGGGAATCAGAGCATTTGGTTAGTGTAGAGGAGCTGTATGTCCTGTGACTGGGAATCAGAGCATTTGGTTGGTGTGGAGGAGATGTATGTCCTGTGACTGGGAATCAGAGCATTTGGTTAGTGTAGAGGAGCTGTATGTCCTGTGACTGGGAATCGGAGCATTTGGATAGTGTAGAGGAGCTGTGTGTCCTGTGACTGGGAATCAGAGCATTTGGATAGTGTAGAGGAGCTGTAGGTCCTGTGATGATCTGAGAGCGTGAGCTGGGATGTATCTTGAGATGAATGAGGATATGTATGGGGGTGCTGTCTTATTGATGGCTTTGTTAGTCTCTAGAAGTCACATTAATCCAAGTCTAGAATATCATAGAATTATGAAGCCGCTGGATCTTATATAAAACCCTGTAAGATGTAGTCTGTTGACCACAATACAAAGCACTGGCAATAGTTAAATATAGGTGCACAGGTTACCTGACTGCAGCTGTTATCATTCACCTGATCACCAGAACATAGGAGTACATGGAGTTACTATGACAGGCGATTAAATAATCCTTTGTGGCTTTTCATCTAATGGCAGCAGCTGCAGTTTGTCTCTTCCTAGGGGTTTATACAGAATTACAATACCAGCAATTGTGTGTAAGTATTTTTTGCATGGGCAAAAACATCGAAAAATGGCAGTAATCCAGGTTATTGGGTATCTTTTTGTCAGTAAAGATGTAGATGAATAATAGTAATGAGCAGAATTGTTTGACCCCTGCATAGCAAGGTGTATGTACATTGCTGTAATCATGGATCTTCTTACATAGTTCAGAGACTGGCCTGGAAGTGTGAATTCATTAGCTGTGCAATCTCCTGTGTGTCAATCCTCCAGGCTTACAGTTTCCTAATTACTCAACCGACTTCACCCACTAGCAATATCTGCATTCCATGAGGTAATAGAGGATTCTGTAGAATGTACTATATAAACTCTATCTGGCATGTGATTGCCTCATAGGCTGCTTTAAAACGGTTCACGCACATTAACATTCTGTGGTTGAAGTAAAAGCTTCACTTGTAAAACAAGAGACATTGGCATATATCGCAGCATTATTATTATTATTATCTTATTAATTGTTGATGGGAAGTATTATTTGTGTTGACCGTAATACAATTTTATTATTATTATATTTTTTATAGCAATTTAAATATATTTAAGCATGTATATACTTTTTTTTAAGCTGGCCATACACTACACACATTATTGGTCCCAGCAGGAGGTGGCTCAATAAAAAGGACTATTTCCTATAAGCTAAAGGTTCCTATATTGGCACCACCCACTACATCTCCTGGGAACCACAATTCTGGCAGAAGAGGGAGGTGCTGCTGAGGTTGACAGGAGGCCATTGCAGCTGGTGCCAGTCCTGTCAGTCTTTGCACTGATTGGCTGGGCCTCCTGCCTGTCTTGGTAGGAAATCCATGCACTTTCCAATCACCAGACCGAAACAATCAACATTCAGGGAAGGGGAGGAGGGGCAGCATAAACAGTGCAGCTAGTGCCTCTCTGCTCACTATATTATATCATGTGTCTGTTGTTGCCATGGTAATCCTATAACAATTCTACAGAATTATACATAGTTATTATCATCATGGGGATGTGAACCAAGAAAAAAATGGTAATTTCCAAGATTATGATAGATTCGTTTTCGTGACTTTGCTGCCTTTACACTTTCCTAAGTAAGGTGTCATAATAACAGCATTACATAATGGTTTAATGATCTGCCATATAAAGGTTACAAAGTTAAATAGTGTTATTGCTGAAGCGCTTCCTCACAGAGCAGCACATTCCCCGCACAATGTAAATAAGGACTTTTTTAGTTACATAATGCCAGCATATTACATGGTGCTTTATAATATATAAAGAGGCAGAGGCAAGCTTTGGCTCTCCTGGTGCTGTGAAACTACAATGCTCCAACAGCATTAGCTTAGCCGATACCTATGCAGTGAGATACTGTGTGAACATGTCATGGCTGCCTGTAACGTCTGCACGGGGTTTACCTTGAGCCGCACATCTCCCTCCTGTAACATAAGTACCACTTGGACCTGCAGCACCCAGTTTTCGTTGGCCCTACCACGGGGACCTCTGCAAACCACCTTACTCGGACGTGCTGACTGAGTGCTTTCCGCTGCTTAAATGTAATATATTTGCACTAGAGCTGCACTTACACCTTTTTGTTTTTAAGGGCAAAATAGGTGCAAGTGTAGACTAGAGCAAAACTGTATTGCAATATGAGGGGTGCAAATTAACTTATTTTGCATGCAAGGAAATTGCTTTGCTTTTGCACATACAGCTCACATATTACACAACCTGATGATTAATCAGTAAATTCACCTCTCAGCTCTCATTCTGTGTTCACAGTTTATCTTCCCTTGAAGTTAACAATTTTGCGCCTGCCATAGGGGTGTTACTGACGCTTTGGGGCCTATTCAAGGGGAGGGGAGTGTACGTCGGCTCGCATAGCATATCTCAGCGAGATTTTGCACCGTGCACACTAAGAAATGATGTATTGGAACACAACTCGAGCTGCAGGGTGGAGCTTCTGAAGGGTGTGTACAGTAATGGGGCTGATCTTACACCTTTTTTTAGGGGCAAATGTAGACCTGAGCAATACCATGTAGAACTGCACGGGGAGGCCAATATAAACTGTGATAGCAGAATTAGAGTGGAGAGGTGAAGGTTCCTGCCCAACTCTAATTTACAGATTAAGCATAAAGCGATGCAGAGTGCTATGTGCAGAAGTAAAGTATTTCTACTGCATGCAAAAGATTTCTAAATAATTGCCTCCCCTTACTCTGCAGAATGGTTTAGCTGACCTGTCCACTTGCACCTGTTTTGTCCCTACTCCCAAACTCTGGATGAGCCCCATGGTGTGTTCAATCAAGTGCACCCGATCCAGAGCCTACTCCCAGGACATGTCTAAGTCCAGAGGGCTGACACTCCACAGTCAGAGCATTTGTTTAGTGCAGAGGAGAGCTGTATGTCCTGTGAAGGTCTGTATAATACAGAGACAGTCTACATGACCTATATCTCCAAAAAGACATAAATACATTAGAGACTGTGCAAAGAAGAGCAACTGAAATGGTCCATGGCCTGTGTCACACAACATACCAAGAAAGGCTAGAGGAACTAAACATGTATAGCTTGGAGCAGAGAAGGGAGAGGGGGCACATGATAGCAGCTTTCAAATACATCAAGGGTTGTGACCGGCTACAGGAGGAGACATTATATAAAGGAAGAGTTGTAATAGAACATGAGGACATGTGTATATACTGGAGGGTGACAGGTACATGAGGGGACATTATATAAAGGAAGAGGTGTAATAGAACATGAGGACGTGTGTATATACTGGAGTATGGTAGATTCAGAGGAAATGTGCGGATAATTAAGTCACTGATAGGGTGATAGATAAGTGGAATATTCTCCCATCTGAGGGGGTAGAGGGAACACAGTGTAAACATACTTGGGATAAATATAAGGGTATCCTAAATCTCAAACTAAATTGAAGGTAAATAGAGTCTGGGGTCAGTATAGTTTTAAATAACCAACTGGGCGGACTGGATGGGCCATGTGGCTCTTATCTGCCGTCACTTTCTATGTTTCTGTGTTACACATCACTGAGAGGATCATTTTGCACTTCTTTGTAATGCCGTTTCCTGTGTGCTTCTGGTGTTGAGCTGCATAGACCTGATCCTAGTCCAGTAAGCATTTCCATATTATTTTTATCTGCATTATTGATTGATTAATGCAGTATAACGTTATTGGACGTCTTTAGTGCTGTTATTTTCTTATATAAGCATATTATGTAGGTGGCAGATTTGATTTATTATGTATTTCTGGAAATCTATAAATATGCTGTGCTGATCTCTCCCCACGACTGAGCGTGAGTGGGCACTCCATTGTGGGCTGGTAACAGATGCAAGGAATTATTATTCTTTATCGGATGACACCATAATACAAGGCGATGGCTCGGAGTCTTGTGCCTTGTTGGGTGAGGATAAGGGACACTAGGAGATGGATTGGGCATTGAGGTTTTACATGGTGCTTGCCCTGTGTGAGTTCCTGTTTAGCAGCATTACACCTGTGCAGTGGTTGTACCTGCAGCATCAGACAGGTTTGTAGTCACAGATAGAATTCTTGATCATTGAGTTTACAGTTTCAACACTTATCTTTTTGTGACCACTATATTCAGCAATAAAATAGCCAATATATAGGATAAAACTCTATTGTTATACTATATAATAGCAGCCAACCACATGTCTGTCTATGGAATTCCTTCTATCCTAATCATTCTGCAAACCTTTTATAAATGTGCTTGATAAAACCTTACCCACGTTCAATTCAGGGACATCTTAAGCGGCTGGCTAGGGTCAGGTCTGGCCTACTCACTGATGATAGTGGGCTGTATGCAGACTACCAGACGTATAACAGATTCGGCCAGTGTTTAGCGTTTTTTCCTACTGCGCATGCGTAGTACATTTTTTTTAGATCACGTAAAAAAATGTACTACGCATGCGCAGTAGGCAGAAACGCTAAACGCCAGGGCCCAGATCCAGAACAGCGCTTGTGAGCGAATTTACGCGTGGCGGAGACGTAAAATCGCGTTTTGGTAAGTACTGCGCATGAGCGCCATAGAAAATACGCTCAGTAACGTAGCGTAATTGTGAACGTATGGGCCATTCACGTATGTGTCACGTAAATCCTTACGTGTGGGCGTGCCAATTTTACGTCAGTCCAAAATACGTCTGAAATACGTTATGTAGGCGGGGGTTTGTATTTAAAGTGTACAGTATGGGCGTGCTTAGCTGCGTAAATACGTGTTGCCCATACGTACGTGTGCGGATCACTGCGGTTATTGAAAGCAGTAATTGAAATAAACACTGCTTACTAGTCATATAAATGCTTACAGGGGCATATCTTCATAACTAGCGTTGTCTCTGCTAATTCAGCCACTGAATACTTTACTGAAAAGCAATAAATGACGGCAAAAATGATAAATCTACTTGTAAAAGGCCAACACAATAGAGGAGCTTTAACGATGCAAGTGATATATATTTTTATGTTTGTTTTGGCTTCCTTGCTTCACTTTACAAGGAGGCTATGATTGTATCCATCCTTATTATTGTATATACACAGTTGTGTGGGTGTGTGTGTGGTGTATGGCTGTGTGGGTGTGTGTGTGGTGTATGGTTGTGTGTGTGTGTGGTGTATGGCTGTGTGGGTGTGTGTGTTGTGTATGGCCATCCTTATTATTGTATATACACAGTTGTGTGGGTGTGTGTGTGGTGTATGGCTGTGTGGGTGTGTGTGTGGTGTATGGTGTATGGCTGTGTGTGTGAAGCATCCAAGCAATGAATTCCTGTTGGCTGGACACTGTTAGTTACATAACGCTATTGATATGAGTCCTGTGATTGCACTGAGATACATCTGACTTCCATTTAGCCACCAAACCACAGTGGAAGAGGCTCAGGGTTCCTGAAGCACATTCTGTTTTAATTACAGAACTATCTGCCGGTGAAGGCTGCACCACGATCATATCCAATAATAACATGCAATAACGTGCTGCGCGGAGCAAACTTCGAGCACAGTTGCACGCTCTTTATTTTTATAACTTCGACTCAAAGATATAAAATGACAAGACAAAGAGTGGACGCCTCTCGGATTGCGCGTCTTCTAGCCGAGCTGGCGGAGTTTGCCTCGTCTCTAGTAAAGTTGTATTACATCTGGAGTGTCTCTTTTGTTTCTTCATGCCTCGGAGGCCTCACAATACCTTGTCATTATTATCTGTCAGAGCAGATATAGGCAACGCTCGTCACGTCAAGCAATGCAGTCATTCGGTAAGCTCCTGGTGCGGTAACGATGGTCTATTCCTTGACTCGCTCGTTCATCGGATCCTGTTGGTTGTGTCATGGTGACAGTGGCGGCCACAAAGCACAGAGGTGTCGGGTGCAGTTCCGTGTGACGCGTGTGGGTTTGATGTAGAATTGTGCTGTAAAAGTATGTGAACGATAAACATCCGCAATGTGAGTGCGATAATGAGATGTGTGTGTGTGTGTGTGTGTGTGTGTGTGTATGTGTATGTGTAGTGGGGATGTCTCTGCATGATGATATCTCATATATGTGATTGGCTGCTGACTAACGTTAAAAAACACGTTAAAAAATGGCCTGGACTCAGACTACCAGACGTATAACATATACGTCCGTAGTTTACTGTTATTGCTACTGCGCATGCGTAGTAAATTTTTTACGTAATCTACGTATCTTTTCGTTACGTAGATTGCGTATATGCCGTCTTTAAGACCATGGAGTAAGAGCCAGGATGGGGGTGACGTGCTAGCAGCAGGGATTTGGGACCGGTTCCGGACTTGTGGAAAGGCGGTGCTTTCTGATTGCTGTTGGTTAGCAGCGCATTAGTGTCTCCTTACCAGGGTGGATCTGAATCCAGAGTTCTGTTCTGAACTCTTGATTGCGCAGTTTATGTCCCAGTCGCGGCTTACGGATACGTGCACATTCGCAACACACAAACGCTTCCATCGAGAAACCTACACTATGCAGAAGTCTGGATAGGTCGGGTAGTGTATATATGCATTTGCATGCACAAAAACATCTGCAATGCGATGCGAGCACATGGAAATGCAGGCAGTATTGCATCTTAGGGTCCACTTCTGTAACCCAAAGGGCTCCCTCTGTGTCTATAGGGCAGGTAAGCCAGGACGGCAAGAAATATCCTGGCGACTAGACCCTAAGCGTCAGTTCTTGGAAAATAACCGCAGGTGTGCGGAATAATCTTTGCCCCCGAATTATCTTTAAACCAATGTGCTTTAATAACTTTAATAGCCATTCCTCTTTGGTGCGGCAGCATGAAGCATTCATTTGCACGGACGTCATCTTGTGTAAAACGCTGATTAGAATCTCCGGTGTCCATTCACATGCCAGGAATGCAGATAATATGTGACAGGCTCCTGCAATGCTCTGAAAACTCCTCTCACAAGAACTTTTGAAGGTCTGTGGATGCGGGTTCTTCCCGGCTGCAGCACAGATACTTTCAGCAGTGCTGATTCCTTTTGGCAAGCTGTCCCTACTTTCCATTTAGCAATCAAGCTGAGTCGTTAGAGCTTCTGACAGGCGCCTGGAAGTTTAACTTTTCTCTCATTGTCATTTTGTTGAGTGTGGCAAATATACAAGGTTATTTTATTTCATAATAACGCTGATTTTTAAGCCATTGTTTTTCCTGCTATGAGATTATTTAAAGAGCTTTATTCGATGATAGATCACTAACAATAAGCCAGTGTTCTGTGCCTCTGTCAAGGAAGTTGGCCTGTAGGGGCTTTTTTTTTTTTTATACAAGTTCCGGGCACCAAATCACTATGGCGACAGAGATTTTAGTCAGGCGGCCTTCCCGCCTGAACCTCTGGTGGTCGGTCGGTGGTAGGTAGAACTCTTCCAACTGAGGATGTAATACATAGTTATCAACTCTACTTGATTATCAGGGAGACTTACTGAAGAGCAGGTGATCTTCCTGACTCCCTGAAGAGTGGGTGATCTCCCTGACTCCCTGAAGAGTGGGTGATCTCCCTGACTCCCTGAAGAGTGGGTGATTTCCTTGAAGAGTGGATGATTTCCCTGAAGAGTAGGTGATCTCCCTGACTCCCTTAAGAGTGGGTTACCTTCCTGACTTCCTGAAAAGTGGGTGATCTCCCTGAAGAGTGGGTGTTCTTCTTGACTCCCTGAAGAGTGGTTGATCTCCCTGAAGAGTGGGTGACCTTCCTGAAGAGTGGATGATTTCCCTGAAGAGTAGCTGATCTCCCTGACTCCCTTAATAGTGGATGATCTCCATGAAGAGTGTGTGATTTTCTTGACTCCCTGAAGAGTAGGTGATCTCCCTGAAGAGTGGGTGACCTTCCTGACTCCCTGAAAAATGGGTGCTCTCCCTGAAGAGTGGGTAACTTTCTTGACTCCCTGAAAAGTGGGTGATCTCCCTGAAGAGTGGGTGATCTTCTTTACTCCTGAAGAGTGGGTGATATCCCTGGCTCCCTGAAGAGTGGGTGATTTCCCTGAAGAGTAGGTGATCTCCTTGAAGAGTGGGTGACCTTCCTGACTCCCTGAAGAGTGGGTGATCTCCCTGACTCGCTGAAGTGTTTGGCAATCTCCTTGATGCTGATTCAGTCCCAGAAGACATTGTGCTCTGTGTTAATAGTTATCTCCTATTTCCCTGCATTGAGGCCTATGGTAGTATAGTAATGGAAGCCCGGTATCTCTTGCAGAATGCATGGCTCTCATTATTGTATTACTGCTGTGCTTGCTTTTATTATGGCACCGGATGGGGGGAAGCTCCATCCAGGAGGTGGAAGTACAGGTCCAATAATCAGACTTGCCCACACACTGCACAATCGGGAGCTTGCTGATGATAGTTTGGAGAGCTAAATGAGAACATGATTGCGCCCTAGTATTACTGGACCGATTATTGGGTGTTTTAGAAATCCATCCCAGACACACTCTAGAGCGATTATTGGTCCGATCACCTGATAATTGGATAATTTGAACAATAATCGCTGTAGTGTATGGCCAGCATTATACAGATACATTGAAATTGCAGTGTCGTCTGATGGTGCTATCTAAATTCATAAATAAATGACTTGCTAGAAGACTAGAGGAGGGAGTTCTATAGATCATTAATCCTCAGTGCTCTCTGCACAGATATGTTCAGTCTGAGATTTGGCATGGGACCACAAGATGAATGGATAATCTCTGATAACACTAAGGAGATCTGTTATTAGGCTGTTTGTCCTGTCAGCAACTAGGGATTAAAGAGTTTCTATGTTTATAGCCAGGTTTTGCATGGCAGAGGGATTGTTTTATATAGATGTTATCGTTTTAATACACCGGATCCAGGGTTGAAATTAAGAGGTAAACAGGTGGAAAGTTACACCTGGGCAAAACCATGTTGAATTGCAGGGAGGCTAATTTCATCTGTTGCAAACAGTATTAGAGTTGAGAGGTGATGATTCCTAACCCGAGTCTAAATAACAGAGTAACAGTAATGCTGGTCAGTATCTTTTTATTTATTATCATTTATTTATAAGGCATCACAAGGTGTCTGTAGCGCCATACAAAATACAGTACAGACATACAGGGTAGGGATGGACAGCATAGTACATAATTACAATATAAATATAAAAAATATCACAAAAATACAGTGATGCAAGCACAGAACACAAGGCAAAATGTGAGGTGTCAAGCTTAGCAGATCAGGGAGCAGGGGATAGAGCGCAGTGAGAGGTTGAGAGGGAGCCACCAGGTGGGGATGCAGTAAAAGGGTAGCAGAGGGGGTCAAGAGGGTACAAAGTGAGGAGAGAGTGGTGGTGGATGCTCGGATGGAGGGCCCTGCTCACGTGAGCTAACACACTAAGTGGGAGGGATGAACAGAAGACACCAGGTGTGAGCGGAGGAGAGGGGGAAGGAAGGAAAAGAAGGGATAGATGTAGGATGCAGTGAGGATGGTAAGTGGAGGAGGCTAGCCTGAACAGGTGCGTTTTGAGTGCAATAAGCAAAAGCAAAGTATTCTCCCTGCATGCAAAAGATAACATTCATTTGACTCCCCATTACATTCTGCATGGTTTTGCCCAGGTGTAACTTTCCACCTGATTTCCTCTTATTTTCACACTCTGGATCCAGTCCAGTCTCTTTACAAACAACATGCTTATTGTTGAGTGATCATGAATATTAATTCTCTCTCCTGTATTAGCCGCAGATATGACTGTATGAAGAGGAAGTTCTTTAACAGGGAAATCTATTTCTGGAGACTACCTCTGCAGCATGATCAGAGTGCATTGCTCTATTCATTTTATTGACCAGAGTAAAGTATTAAAGTATTACCTTCTGTGAGCTATATTGCTTTGTTGGTAGTAAGGTGGAAAATGTACTATTTATGTTATTTAAAAGCTAGTAGGGGTATACCCTAAAGCCTTGATCCTGCCTTTAAACTTGACAGAGTGTATTTATAGCCTAAAAAGATATTGGTGGTTTTCGATCTCTAAACGGCTCTGAAAGATTCCAGCAATCTGAAATTGACTCCATATGCTGACAGATAAATAAGATTTAATTTAATAAGATTTAAAGGCATTTACAGTGCTTGGTATAAAGATCTGGGACCTGATTCAGACTTAAGAAGAAGCTTGAAAATAAGGGCCTGATCCAGATCTACGATGTTGCGCTGAGCGTACTAGCGCTCAGCGTAACATCGATGCACTCCCCCTGTCCCGGCGTAATTACACACTCTCACGCCGGCTGAAGGCTACTCTAACTTCAGCTGGCGTAACAGAGTGTAATTACGCCGGGAAATAGATTGTAACTGCTTAACCCTGCCCTCCCTGCCTCATTACCCTGCCTTCCTTCTGTAACTGTTGCATAGTTATGCGAGGAATGCCCCCTCGCCATAACTACACAACAGTTAGGGATGTTGGTTAACCTTTGCCACACCAGGTGTTATGAATTTCCAATTGCCAGCATGCTTGGTCAGGTATCTGCTATACTTCTGCAGTTTAGGCATGCTGGGACTCATAGTTTCACAACACCTGGAGTGCCACAAGTTAGCCAACACTGCCCTATCCTAAGGAACGGGTTTCCCTAACTATGCCAGGAAACATCTTCCCGGCGCATGCGCAGATCGGCAGAAATGCCGATCTTATGCAGCCACCCGCCGTAAATACGGTGGGTGCCGTTAGTCTGGATCAGGCCCTATTTCTATAATGTCGATCTACTTTATGCCACTAACAGTGAAGACTTCTGTAGCATCCTTTTCCGTAGCTCAGTGGAAGGGGTGATGTAAAGTAAAAGTTGATCTCTGATTCAGTGCCTTCAACAAGTCTTCTATGCCATTTTAGGTGAAAGCCTTTTTGTACCCAACCACACCAACCCTTCCATGTATGGGTGACACACACTGTTTAGGGATTAATTAAAAGTATTTATTATAGTGACAGTGACTGCAGGTTTAATGAGAAGAGAATATTAAACCAGGAAAACTAGAAATGGGATGGACATAAATATAAGGTACAAGTAAAATTGTGGCAACTTAAACAACAAAAAATATCTGCCACATTGCTATCTCTTTGCAGCAAGCTCCTCCCTCCACATGACACTCAATCATACACAGTGCATGCAGTTTCTCCTCATTACCATCACCATAAAGCATCAGCTAATGCAATTAAAGTAAGTGAGCAATGTTGGGGCACTTAGTGACATGTTAGTAACCCGGGTTACATGTAACTGCAGGTTTCTTAAGTTTCTGCTTGTGTTTAGTCTCCAATGCCTGCAAATATTTTGTGCTTATATTATGGATATGATTTGTGTTATATTTATATGCTGATCAGGATCCATTCATCAGTTTTTATGCTCTTTGGTGTTCTTATTCTGTTGTGTAATTACTTTATTAAAAAAAAAAAAAAAAAAATTGTACAAAAAAGTAGACCACACAGACATGGGGCTGGATCCAGACCTAGTTAAGTGCTTAAACTTAGTTACTCCTGG
>WWET01001759.1:217484-230807 GCA_011038615.1 Limnodynastes dumerilii | reverse complement strand
GTAAGGGTAAGCACTCTTATTGTGGCGTATGGTTATTGAGTAAAGGTGAGCAAGTAAGCTTATTTAAGCTGTGTCTGAAATAGCTTTGTGGTATCACTTTCTGACCTTACTGGTGCTGTGTTTATATCCTTGACTATGCCTCCCTTAGCCCTGAGGACGGAATCATCCGAAACGGCTGACGGTAGGGGGTGAACATGGGACTATTATGGCTCAGGTGTTTGCTGAGTTTCTGGCTACTTGAAAAAATTTTTGGGGAACTTTTGAACTTTGTCAATACTTATGAAGACTTACTACATGTATTGCATTCAGGGCCGGATTGAGGGCCATGTGGGCCTAGGGCTGAAAATGATCGATGGCCTACACTATATAGTACGCTTTGGAGGAGTTCATCCTTATGCACTGTAGTGGGGTGGGGGGGGCTGGAGATCTGCAGTGTGGGCCTATTTTCAGATGGGGGCCTGGGGCTGTAGTCCCATTAGCCCCATTGTTAATCTGGCCCTGATTGCATTCATTAGATTCCTGAAACCCATGAACATTATGTACGCACTTTTGTTAATATTTGTCTGCACTTTATGCACTATGGGCCTGATCCTAGTCTACGCCGCAGTTACGGCGGGTGGATGCGTAAGATCGGCATTTCTGCCGATCTGCGCATGCGCCGGGCAGATGTTGCCTGGCGTAATCCATGATTCTGTGTGCCCTGGATCTGGCGTCCGTAACTACAGCGAAGAAAGGGGTGGGCAGCTCCGTACCTATGCTGTATTTACGGAAGGTAGGCAGGGGAGGGAGGGAAATTAGAAGGGGAGGGCTGGGTTAGGGGGTTACGCCGGTTGAAGTTAAGGTAGCCTTCAGCCGGCGTAACAGTGGGTAAGTACGCCGGGACAGGGGGAGTGTCGGGGGGAGGGATTATGAGCTACGCTGGCCATACTTATGACGTACAGCACAGCGTAGCTCTGGATCAGGCCCGTTGTTCCAAAGGCTTTGAAAAGAGAAATTTGCTGTTGAGAATGAGAACCTATTAATTCGTTTACAAGAGCCACAGGCTTCAGTGGGTAGATCAGCGTTAGGCTGCAGCGAATGGTAAAAGGTTAGGGCTAAAGGGAAAGGTTAGGGTTAGGCTGTGGAACATGGAGGGTTAGGAAAAGGTTAAGGGTAGGGTTAGGTTAAATGCTTACCTTTCAGTGGATGGCTCTTCACGACTCCAGGGGCTAAGCTGCTGGATTGGAAAAGTGGAGATTCTGCCTCTCACTTTTCTATTACATACTAGAGAATGTCAGCTAGAATCTGTTTGGTTGCTATGGGCAACATCCCCACTATTCCAAACCCGCAGCTTAGAAAATCTGGCTCCAGTAATCACATCACCGCCGCTTTCTAACATGCAGACTGGCAGCCACTGTGAATTCATTATTTGGGCCAGAAATGGAAGTAATATCAATATATGACCAAATGTTCACCTTTACAAAACCATATTGAAGAAAGAAGCCATTTTAAAATGTGAAGCCGAGTCGGTTGTCGTAATTTAGAGTTTAATAATACAGCTATTCATTATTTGTGTGCAATAAACAAAAGCTGCCAGTTATTTTCCCTGCATGCCAAAAATGATTCATTTGCAGCCCTCACCTTGTCTGGGGTCAGATTTGCACCTACTTGTGCATTGACTTCTAATGCTGGATTGGCTCCGTGGTGTTTTTAATTGAGCCAAAAACAATTCTTAACATTCCTGTTCACAAGTAACGTAGAAGCACTCAGCATGAATTAAAGCAATGATTTATTTGCCTTCTATCGGTGGTCCTGGGTCCACAGTCCTGGCAGCACCCCCCCTAATGGCCAGCCTGCTTCCGCCCCTGCCCTCGGTCTCTTACCACACTATACCCACATATACATTCATGTTTTTCTGCTCCAGTTATTGATGAAATGTATATTTCTGTCTGATGCTATTTCATTGCGGCCAAATGCGACCTCATCACGAGATATTTTATTTCAATATTCAGTTTAACTTTATTTATTCTGACTGTAACAATGGTCCGCCATAGCGGTGATCCTACACCTGTTAGGATAATGGAAGAGGAGGGTTAGGGTCAGAATTAGGGGAAGGGTTGGGGTTTTTTTTCAGGCATAAGCAATCGATAGCCCAACCATTTCAAAACTGGCTGGGAAAGAACGGCCCCATCAAAATAGGGCCATTCTAAGAGGGGACCCGCACCCAGGTAAGTTCTGTCTGTGATTCTACTAATTGCCAGGAAGGTGAGAGAGATGAAATACAAGGAATACAACGGTTTCCCTCTTCTCCTTCCTGTACTAGTGCCTGCTATTATTATATCAATATTTTCTTATAAGCTCTCCTTCCGCCCATTTTCCCTGCGCGCTGCCCTTTACTTATATGGAATTTTACTGATGTCATTTCAGATTATTAAGTTTTGCTAAATTACCATTTTTAAATCGTGTCCATTTTTCAATATTTAGCACAGGAACTACCAAGACAACATTAGGACCCAGAGTTTTGCCAAAACTACCTCAAAAAGGTAAGTTCTCGGAGTCGTGATGGTGACGGAACTTTGAAATGTTTGGTTTCACAGCTATTCATACACTGAGAATATGTACGATGAGAAAATCTCAATTAGAAGATAGAAAAAGATGGAATTAGATTTCTTTTTATCTGGTTTTTATATAGCGCCATCGCATTACACAGAGCTTTACAGACCGGGTGGGTAAGAGAGACCTGCTCGCAGGCTTACAATTTATAAGCCTTTGGGGCTTTATACCGGATGCAGTTGCCGGCCTGTGCGTCTATATTTCAAACCTGATGCAGCTGCCAGCAGAATGAAAACAGAAAATTGCTATTCCCATTCCCAATAGTAAGAGGCTGCGGCGAAAGGTTAAGGTTAGGCTGCAGCAGGCTAAATTTAGGGTTAGGCTGCGGGCATGGAGCTTTAGGCTGCGGGGATTGAGAGTTAGGGCTGAGGAAGGTGTTTGGCTGCTGGAAAGGGAAGGTTAGGCTGTATGGTATGGAGGGTTAGGCTGTGGGGCATAGACGATTAGGGTTAGGCTACAGGCTATGGAGGGTTAGGCTGCGGGGAATGGAGCATTAGTGCTAGGGCTGAAGAAGGGGAAGGTTAGGGTTACAGTTCTCAGTGCTGTGTATGATCAGTCACACAGCAGTGTTACTACCAAGACTGAAGGGATATTACTATGGAGAGAGACAGGGGGTATGGTAACAGTGCTCAGTGCTGTGTATGATCAGTCACATAGCAGTTGTTACTACCAGGACTGAGGGGAATTTTATTATGGAAAGAGAAACTGTTCAAGTATTTGTTAATCATGTAATTGACAGGGAAACTGGATAGCAAATTTGTTTTAAATAAGGTAGCTTAGGATAGTGGTTGAGGAATTTGGTAAGCACATCTGAAGAACATGCGATAATCTTAATGGGTGAGGAAGGTTATTCCAGAGAGTGGGTGCAGCCCGGGAGAAGTCCTGTAACCGAGAATCAGAGCATTGGGTTGTTGGGTGTCTTACTACTGTAATAGGAGCTAATTACTTTTGCTTCTCTTTGAAGTGTCACTTAGAAAAATAGACACAACTCATCATCTCTCGATGGACAAATACAACCAGCAACCAGACATTTTCCCAAAATCGCCACAACCCGCAGACTTGCCTCAGAAACCACAACTTGCCGATCTTCCTCCTAAGCCGCAGCCTTCTGAATTCACACAAAAGCCACATGTCGGAGATCTACCACCAAAGCCAGGAGAATTGCCTCCTAAACCTCAGTTAGGAGACCTACCACCGAAACCACAGTTGGGGGATCTACCTCCGAAGCCGCATTTGAAGGATCTTCCTCCTAAGCCCATCCTGGGAGACATGTTGCCCAAGGCGCCTGTAACAGAAGCTGCTGTCAAGCCTCATAGCCCTGAAGCCAATCAAAACGCTCAGCCAGCAGAGGTGAATCAGAACTCGCAGTCAGGTGATCACACGCCTGTCCAAAAACAGACATCAGAAACTTCCAACGATGGTCCACCTCCTCTTCCAGAAACGCCCGTGCCACTTCCTAGGAAAATCAACACGGTAAGCGGTTCATTAAAACGCCATGGTTTGCCAATCTCCTAACTGTGGATTGGATTCAGAATAAAGTACGAACAACGCTCTTAAGTCTCTGCAGCGGAAGCAAATTTATGCTAAGTGCAATTTTATATTACGTACATGCGAGGGTGGTGAATTCACCTCACATGTATGGAACTTATTTACCCTGAACCCTACCTTAACTGTTACCCACAACTCCCTGCATGATTTAATGACCTCCCTTTATTACAATGCGTAATCCAGAATGTTTCCTATTGCCTTCCGATGCGTAACCACATGTTCACACTGCGCAGAATGCATGCACGAAGTACTTACGTATTCCGAATGCGTAAAGCAGCTGTTGTACGCAGATCTAGATCTGGTCCTAGGTCTAGTGATGGACAACAGAATTTTGTCAATTCACTAATTTATTCATTTTATTTGTTTATTGAAAGGTTTTTATGTAGTTTCAGCGTATTACATAGCACTTTACAATTTTAAACAATAATTATAAAACAAGACTAAGAGGACCCTGCCCGCAAGCTTACACTCTGTAAAACATTGGGTATTGGAAAGTGCTATATATCACACAGTGGAGCAGTCAGGGTGTATAGTAACAGTGCTCAGTGCTGTGTATGATCAGTCACACAGCAGTGTTACTACCAGGACTGAGGGGTATTACTATGGAGAGAGACAGGCTGTATGGTAACAGTGCTCAGTGCTGTGTATGATCAGTCACACAGCAGTGTCACTACCAGGACTGCGGGTATTACTATGGAGAGAGACAGGGTGTATGATAATAGTGCTCAGTATGATCAGTCACACAGCAGTGTTATTACCAGGACTGAGGGGATATTACTATGGAGAGAGACAGGGTGTATGATAATAGTGCTCAGTGCTGTGTATGATCAGTCACACAGTAGTGTTACTACCAGGACTGAGGGGATATTACTATGGAGAGAGACAGGGTGTATGGTAACAGTGCTCAGTGCTCTGTATGATCAGTCACACAGCAGTGTTACTACCAGGACTAAGGGGTAACAGTTGGTTACGTTCGCCACTTTGAAAATTTTATTTTTTTAAAATTGACGACTGAAAGCTAATTTTTTGGTTGTTTTTATTTCAAAAATATGTTCAATTATGAAATAAATGGCTAAGTATGCTGAAAAATCTATTTTTGGCAACTTACCCATTTGTTATGTCGACCGGATCCGTGTCGACAAAAATGAGAACTTTGAGCTGATCTCACCACCAAATACCCCGGTTTTAAAACGGTCATTTGGTGGTGATGTGAAAGGGTTTTTAGTAGCAGGACTTAGGAATTTGGTAACTTGTCTGAAGAGGTGAGTTTTATAGGAGTGCTTGAAAGTTTAGAGAGTAGAGGATAGTCTTAATGGGCGATGAAGGGTATTCCAGAGAGTGGGTGCAGCCCAGGAGAAGTCCTGTCAATGGCAAAACACTTTTTGGGAAATTTGACTACCATATATAAACAACTTATCACAACACACCAAAGCACTCTTATAAAAGATGGCTTACTTTGTAGTATAATCTACATTTGATGTCTAGAAGGGAAACAGAACATAGAAGGTGATGAAAACCAGACTGCCCATGTTTTTTGTTTAAACCATATTGACCCTATTTGATCCTCAGTTTAGTGATATTAGATTTAGAATATTGTCCCCTGGCAGTGAGTGCTCCCAGCTTATGTCCCTGGCGCTGTCCCCGTCATTGTCCCTCACAAAGATTGTCAGGTATGACGTCATCACCTAAAATGTATCTGGTCTCCGGGCGCCTGGGCTGAACTTACGCCACTGAGCGAAATTGTGGTGGACATTGGAACCGATTGGTGTTTGCATAAGATGCTGCAACATCATGTACAGCTGGGCCCAGATAAAGCTTTCTTGGCCATGATGCTGAGTTCGCGACATGGTGGGGAAGCTAGATTGCAGCACGTTAGTAAATCATTAAAACTTTGTTTACTTACCATTTAGCAGCTGCTGGTGTCCTGCAGAGATCAGACAATGGAGCTGATATTACCCTTCAATTCACAGGATGAGTCATACACCCATTCAATTCACAGAATGAATCATGCACTCTTTCTGTAAGACATTGAATGGGTGACATTAGCTTTGTGGTCTGATCTCTGCAGGAAGCTGGTAGCTGCTAAATAAAAAGTAAGTTTTAATGATTTCTAAAGCCCTTTTTAACTTTCCCCAGCAGGCGGGCTCGCCATGCATGCAATTTCCCACCATTTATGGCAAACTCTTCCCTGTTTTTAGGTAAGGTTTAATGCATCTATATATATATATATATAATTTTTTATAAGTATTTGCTGTATCTTGCTATTTCAATATTGAGCTTCTAAATCAAAATTTTTTAGCTAAAAAATTGCCGTTTGTTATCCCTAGGCTTGTTTACTAGTTTTCATTACTGATCATCTTTCTGTTTATTTGTTATTGTATTTATTAGGGGAAAGTTAAGCTGAAAAGGGTGAAGACGATATATGATTGCCAGGCGGACAATGACGATGAGCTGACCTTTGTGGAGGGAGAAGTGATCATAGTCACAGGCGAAGAGGACCAGGAGTGGTGGGTGAGTGTCATGTGACCAGCAATGTGTGCTACTTCAGCTGTTCCTATCATGGCGGACAGATGCTATGGTTACTTATACAAGAGTTTTAAATTTACGCAGTTACCTCAATATCCGAACGCCATTATGGTTAACTGTGCAGCACAGCAATAACGAGTTCCTAGAGTTACCTCAATAGCTGAACGCCATTATGGTTAACTGTACGGAACAGCAATATGCTAGAGCGGTAATACGCACCGGATACACCCCAGGCCCTCTAACCCATCAAAGGGCCACACACTGGCCAGATCCAAACCTGAGCAGAAAAACACGTATGCGTTCTGCGTGGCGTATATGTGAATGAAAATAATGGACGGCCTCTACGGGATCCAGAGCGAACACAACTGCCACCGTGGATCCCGAGGCAAGTACGGCAGGTTACGTATGGTCACAGAGCAGCCAATCACAATGTAAATACGCTACCAGATACGTTTCCTCTCTGGTACTACACTGCGATGTATGGTGGAAATGGAGGTTATGCTTTGTGTGAGCGCTTTAATGACAATCAGAATTTACTAACAGTATAGTCATGAATATAATTTGCTTCAAAATAAAAATGTTTTATATTTTCTTTATTTTAAACCAGCGCAGTGCATAAGCAGAATTCCCATAGGGAGCAGGTTGTGGCGTGTCAGCAGTTCCCGGACTTAAACTGTGACTTCTTTTGACTGCGTTGCGGCTTTGGATCGGGTGCAGTTGCGTGAACGGGCCCGTGATGTACATTGACTATAAAAGAAAATTATATTTCCAAAATACAGACTGCTGAATGCTCATTTTCGGCTGTCTCTATTGCGAAAATATTAGTGGTTAGAAACTTTTATTAATTAATGGGTAAGTAAGCTGAATTTATTATTCGGCGTAGTTACCCATTCATTATTTCGGAAACCATTGTCGCAGACCTGTCGCATCGCTGCATCGGGCCAGACAGGTGAGTATATGAGGAGAGTCTTAGGGTCAGGCTGTGGAGAGGGGAATCTTAGGGTCAGGCTGCAGGGAGGGGAGTCTTAGGGTTAGGCTGCGGGGAGGGGAGTCTTAGGGTTAGGTTGCAGGTAGGGGGAGTCTTATGGTTAGGCTGTGGGTAGGGGGAGTCTTAGGGTTAGGCTGCGGGTAGGGGAGTCTTGGATTAGGCTGCGGGTAGGGGAGTCTTGGGTTAGGCTGCGGGTAGGGGAGTCTTGGGTTAGGCTGCGGGTAGGGGAGTCTTGGGTTAGGCTGCGGGTAGGGGAGTCTTGGGTTAGGCTGCGGGTAGGGGAGTCTTGGGTTAGGCTGCGGGTAGGGGAGTCTTGGGTTAGGCTGCGGGTAGGGGAGTCTTGGGTTAGGCTGCGGGTAGGGGAGTCTTGGGTTAGGCTGCGGGTAGGGGAGTCTTGGGTTAGGCTGCGGGTAGGGGAGTCTTGGGTTAGGCTGCGGGTAGGGGAGTCTTGGGTTAGGCTGCGGGTAGGGGAGTCTTGGGTTAGGCTGCGGGTAGGGGAGTCTTGGGTTAGGCTGCGGGTAGGGGAGTCTTGGGTTAGGCTGCGGGTAGGGGAGTCTTGGGTTAGGCTGCGGGTAGGGGAGTCTTGGGTTAGGCTGCGGGTAGGGGAGTCTTGGGTTAGGCTGCGGGTAGGGGAGTCTTGGGTTAGGCTGCGGGTAGGGGAGTCTTGGGTTAGGCTGCGGGTAGGGGAGTCTTGGGTTAGGCTGCGGGTAGGGGAGTCTTGGGTTAGGCTGCGGGTAGGGGAGTCTTGGGTTAGGCTGCGGGTAGGGGAGTCTTGGGTTAGGCTGCGGGTAGGGGAGTCTTGGGTTAGGCTGCGGGTAGGGGAGTCTTGGGTTAGGCTGCGGGTAGGGGAGTCTTGGGTTAGGCTGCGGGTAGGGGAGTCTTGGGTTAGGCTGCGGGTAGGGGAGTCTTGGGTTAGGCTGCGGGTAGGGGAGTCTTGGGTTAGGCTGCGGGTAGGGGAGTCTTGGGTTAGGCTGCGGGTAGGGGAGTCTTGGGTTAGGCTGCGGGTAGGGGAGTCTTGGGTTAGGCTGCGGGTAGGGGAGTCTTGGGTTAGGCTGCGGGTAGGGGAGTCTTGGGTTAGGCTGCGGGTAGGGGAGTCTTGGGTTAGGCTGCGGGTAGGGGAGTCTTGGGTTAGGCTGCGGGTAGGGGAGTCTTGGGTTAGGCTGCGGGTAGGGGAGTCTTGGGTTAGGCTGCGGGTAGGGGAGTCTTGGGTTAGGCTGCGGGTAGGGGAGTCTTGGGTTAGGCTGCGGGTAGGGGAGTCTTGGGTTAGGCTGCGGGTAGGGGAGTCTTGGGTTAGGCTGCGGGTAGGGGAGTCTTGGGTTAGGCTGCGGGTAGGGGAGTCTTGGGTTAGGCTGCGGGTAGGGGAGTCTTGGGTTAGGCTGCGGGTAGGGGAGTCTTGGGTTAGGCTGCGGGTAGGGGAGTCTTGGGTTAGGCTGCGGGTAGGGGAGTCTTGGGTTAGGCTGCGGGTAGGGGAGTCTTGGGTTAGGCTGCGGGTAGGGGAGTCTTGGGTTAGGCTGCGGGTAGGGGAGTCTTGGGTTAGGCTGCGGGTAGGGGAGTCTTGGGTTAGGCTGCGGGTAGGGGAGTCTTGGGTTAGGCTGCGGGTAGGGGAGTCTTGGGTTAGGCTGCGGGTAGGGGAGTCTTGGGTTAGGCTGCGGGTAGGGGAGTCTTGGGTTAGGCTGCGGGTAGGGGAGTCTTGGGTTAGGCTGCGGGTAGGGGAGTCTTGGGTTAGGCTGCGGGTAGGGGAGTCTTGGGTTAGGCTGCGGGTAGGGGAGTCTTGGGTTAGGCTGCGGGTAGGGGAGTCTTGGGTTAGGCTGCGGGTAGGGGAGTCTTGGGTTAGGCTGCGGGTAGGGGAGTCTTGGGTTAGGCTGCGGGTAGTACACCTGGGCTAAACCATGTTGATTTCAGGGGAGTCATATTTCATCTGCTGCAAACAGTATTAGAGTTGAGAGGTGATATTTCCCAGCCCAAGTCTAAATAACATTGTGATAATAAAGCTGGTCAGTATCTGTGTGCAGTAAGCAATTTAAAGATATATCCCTGCATGCAAAGAATACAATTACCTTGACTCCCCCTGCAATCAACATGGTTTAGCCCAGGAGTAACTAAGTTCATGCACTTAACAAGGTCTGGATCCAGCCCAATGTCCTTCCACGATGTAACATTTAATATAGCGATTGCCAAGAAAATTGTTCTACATATACACAGATAGAACAGTTACTCACGGTTTGTGGTTAATCGGCGGGTGGTTTCCTTCCACCTGGTGCCGTTCGATGTGGCAGGTTTCAGGGAGTTGCCTCGCTGTTCTGTCTAGTGATAGCACCTATGTGCAGCAACCGCACTTGCAGGATGGTTCCCCAGTACAATTGTAGTTGGTTTTGCAGCGTTAAATACGGTGATTATTCAATGGTCCCAATAAAAAAGGATACAAAGTGGATTTGGATGTCCAGAGTGATCACTCTTTTGGTAGGTTGAAGGTATTTCTCTTGCTGTTCACAATTATAATGTACTAAAAAGTCCTTTTAAGTACATTTTAATTGTGCACAGCTAGTGCAAGCACGATAATCGTAGCAGAAGAGGGAGCCGTTCAGTGAGCTGATTGGTTCAGTTTAAAATATCAGGTGCTAGCAGGCGTTATAAATGAAGCATTTCAAAAGGTCAAATAATCGTGCTAGGTTGTTTCTAGTGTGACTATTGGCTGTTTGAAAAACCTATCCTTACCATACTCTACAGCGCTTATTGGCCTATCTCCCGATAATTGTATGACTGGGCAATCATTGCTCTAGTGCATGGCCTGCTTAAGGATTGTTTTGTATCGTGACCCCTAAAGTGCACAGTCCTAAACATAATATGTTGTTGCTTTATGACTATAAAATACTAATCCCGTTTCTGTATCGCTTCTAGATTGGCCATGTTGAAGGATATCCAGAAAGAAAAGGTGTCTTCCCAGTGTCGTTCGTCCACATCTTGTCAGAATAGAGAATGGACGTTTCGTGTTACAAATAAGTCCTAAGCACCCAAGCCGGAGCTTCTTAGCCAGCTTACTTCTGTATCTCTGCATATTCTGTACTCCGTCTGTATATAAGTTACTGTTATCCCTTCATCCAGTACTTTCATTATCTGTATTGTAAATGTGCGATGTTATTCTACCATTGCCAGTATTACAATAGTCGGGGAAGCTTGGTTTGCCGGCCTCTGTGGAGCATCCCCCCCCCCTTGGACTCTGGCACTATCACCCCTTACTGTGCTGCCAGCACCATATATCAAACACTATATAGGACTCACTTTGTCCCTGATGACCTGTCGCATTTCAGTCACTGCATCTGCTACAATCCCAGGTCCCGGCCATGGACACTTACTCTCTCGGATGACTTACTGCTGCACAGTCAATGTTTAGATCCAATCCTGGCCACGGACATTCACTGTTCCTGATGACTTCCTGCTGCACAGTCACCGTATCAGATTCAATAACAGGTCCCGGCCATGGACCCTCACTGTCCCTGATGACTTGCTGCTGCACAGTCACCGTATCAGATACAGTTCCAGGTCCCGGCCATGGACTTGCTCTGTTCTTGACAACATTGCTTGGCAGACATCGATCCAGATACAATACCAGCACCTGTCTATGAATACGCTCTATCGCTGATGAAATGTTGCTTGCACTCCTACCAGATGCAATCCCAGATCCCGCCCCTGGGCACACACTGTCTTTGATGAAATGTTGTTTCACAGTCTCCGTATCAGACACCGTTCCAGATCCCAGCCATGGGCACACTCTGTTCCTGACAGCATCCTGCATTACAGTCACTGTATCAGACACCGTTCCAGATCCCAGCCATGGACACCTTCTGTCCCTGATAACCTGCTGCTTCGCAGTCACTGTATCAGACACGATTCCAGATACTGGTCATGGACTCACTGTCAGATACGACTGAAATTGGAACCGCATGCGATGTACACCACTTCTTATCCCACCTGCAAGCACCTCAACTGCGTATTTATTATGGAAATGACAAGTTCAGGATAGTTAACAAGACGTTAAGTAATACACTCTGCTTCTGTTTTGTTTGAACTTTAGCAACACCCATTCTGTTTGTTACAAGTAGAAAAAGAAGATATATTTCTATCTAAAGGCTTCTTTTATTGAAGTATATACATATATATATTATACATATATATATATAAATAACATTTCATCGGACTTAACCTAATGACTGCTAAACAATATTAGTCTGTTTACATTATGCATGCATTTCTCAAACCACAAAAAAAAGAGAGAAACAATTCCAGGATACTTGAAACCTGTGTTTAAAACAGGATTATAATTGTAGTCCTTTGTGTAGGCCAACTTGTTCTGTAGTAGTAAGGATCAAGGGGAATATTTTTCCATTAGAGAGATCTATTTAAAATAGACAGTATTACTTATTTCTAACATGGATCAAACCTGGGAGGCGTTGAGCCTCACGAAAATAAATATGTACACCTATGTATAACTCTTCTATTTGTTTGTTTGTTTGTTTTTTTTATAGATTATTTAAACTACCATAAATTATTCATAGATTGCGAAAAGTTGAAATGGACTTTATGTATATTGTTAGTTAAATAGATGCTTATTGGATCCGAATTAAAAGTGTTATTGCATTGCTGGAGGGGGAGGAAGGTCTCTATCTAGCCTTGCTAAAAATGTTGTTGGGTTGTTTTGGGGACCTTTAGCCTAGGCTAGATCCATCATGTTACGTATTGGATCTTTGACGTTTGCTAGTTGTGGTAACTGTTTAGATTAGAAATGCAAAAAAAATTAAAAATAAAAACAAATTAAAAAAAACAATAAAAATAATGCAAACATACACATCCAATAACAAAATAGAAAACACTTGGTTTACAGATTTTATTTGAAGTAAATAGAACAATCAGTGACTAAATTTCTCTCATGGTTTTTATCTCAGTCTTGTGCACTTTTGAAATATTATTTTTTTTTTATTTTTAATGTCTTACGATTTGGGGGGATTTTATTTTCTAGGGCACATTTTCTGCATGTGGAAGTTTCTTATTTATATTTTCCCATTGCTAATTTCCGTGGGGTTGTTTTTGTTATTTGTTTTCTTTTGTTACTTAGGAGTGAGACATGAAATGTGATAATCAAGTATACATTTGGCTCTAATATGGCAGCCAATCATAATCAAGTCTATTAGACTTTGCATGGAACAAAACATTATTTATTTACAAGTATTTCAGCAATACGCAATAGCTGTCATGTCAGGTATACCCAAAGGAAATCAAACTTTAGATCTTCTGTTTGCAGAGTTTACCTTAAACAAAATGGTACAATATAATGTTTTTACTGCAAATTCACAAGCTCATTTTATTAATCATTCCATATTATAAATGAATAAAAATGTTGAAAGTGGCAACAGCAATAGGAATCAATTGGTTTTTTTTTATTAAGTTCAAATGTAATAATAATAAGAACTGTGGATCAAAGCATAGCTAGAATTATACATTATAAATATATGTATAATATCATGAAATATGTGCTTGAGTTTAGTATTTTATAGCTAATAAATGCAGTATTACATTTTTTTTGTACCAAAGTGTTGCTGACATGTATTTCAATTCTTTTACATATTTATATGTTGTTTTATAGATTTTTTTTATATATATATATATATATATAT
>WWET01001759.1:206486-217418 GCA_011038615.1 Limnodynastes dumerilii | reverse complement strand
ACTTTATAGGAAACACTGTTTGTATAAGTCTTTAATTATTATTGCATTGTGTCATTATCAGAACTGATTTAAGGAATGTTGTAGCATTCAGAGAAAGTTAACTGACTGTGTTGTAAATTATCAAATATATCAATTACCAAATATTAGGTGAAAGACACTTTTACATTTCACTTTTTAGTGCACACTACACATGTATATTTTCAGTAACATCAGAAGTAAGAGTAGGCATGAGGGGCCGATCTATGGAATCAGAAAATGCAGCTTTTGCGTTCTGCGGAGAGTACTGCCAACCTGACGCTATACGAGCCAGCCAGCGATCCGGCTTTTTATTCCCGGCATGTTCAACATCGCCCACTTCCGATCTATCCCCAGTTTAAGTGGTGATGGACGGTAAATTTTAAGGTAGGGGCCGTGAAAAAAAAAAACATGAATTCACTGATGCTTATGTCAATGTTTTTAAGTCTCATGTTATGTATATATAACCCTGTGCAAAAGTTTTAGACAGGTGTGGAGAACATGCAGCAAAGTAAGAATGCTTTAAAAAAAAAAAAAATAGCAGTGTTAATAGTTTATTTATTTATCGGTTAACAAAATGCAAAGTAAATGAACAAAAGAGAAAACTAAATTGGATCAATATTTGGTGAGACCTCCCTTGTCTGCAAAACAGCCTCATTCTTCTAGACGCACTAGCACACAGGTTTTGAAGGAACACAGCAGGGAGGGTGTGTCAATCATCTGGAGAACTAAGCACAGATCCTCTGTGGATGTAGACCGCTCAAATCCTTCTGTTTCTTCATGTAATCCCAGACAGACTCGATGATGATGAGATCAAGGCTCTGTGGGGCCATATCATCATTTCCTGGACTCCTTGTTATGTTTTACGCTGAAGATCGTTCTTAATGACTGCAAAATTACAACTGATGTACATTGTTTAAAGCAGTAATTCCAAAAACATAGAGGCGTTACCCATTAAAAATGACTGCAGGAGTAGAGAAAAGTGTTGGTATTCTGTGGTTTGGATACAGCATATTTAGTATATCATCACTCTCTTTCATGTAGGCACCATAAAGGTTTAAACAGGGAAGGAGAACAAATGGATAATTTTATTAATCTAAAATCATAGTAACAGACCAGGTGTCTGTAGAACAGCCGGGGTGGCTACTCTGTGTGGACAGGCGGCTATTTTGCGCTTGTGTCCGCTTGTTTCAAATGAGTGCCCAATTTTTCTGCCTCTTCTGCCCTTCCGCTATCTGTTGGGTTATCTCAAGGCTCAGTCCTGGGTCCCTTGCTCTTCTCTATCTATACCTCTTCCCTTGGACAACTAATAAAGTCATTTGGTTTCCAATATCATCTCTATGCAGATGATACATAAATCTATCTATCCACCCCTGAACTATGACCAACCGTGCTCGCTCGAGTCACTGAATGTCTTTCCGCCATTTCATCCTGGATGTCCTCTCGCCATGTAAACTTAATCTTTCAAAAACAGAGTTATTTCCTCCTGCCAACAAGAGCTACCCAGCCGGTCTCTCTATTTCTGTTGACAACACTGAAATATTCCCTACTCACAAGCTCGCTGACTAGGTGTTGCACTTTATGACCCGCATTAAATCTGTTTGTAAATCCTGTTATATACACCTAAAAAAACATATCCAAAATTCGAAAATATTTTTCACAAGAAACTGCTAAAACTCTCATTCATGCACTAATTATCTCCTGCATTGATTACTGCAATGCTCTTCTTATTGGTCTCCCACAATATAAAATTACCCCTCTACAGTCTATATTGCATGCAGCAGCAAGACTGATCTTCCTTCCAAATTGCTCAACTAGAACTAGTCCACTCTGTCAGTCTCCACATTGGCTGCCTGTAACCTACAGAATCAAATACAAAATCTTCTTGCTAACCTATAAAGCCATAAGCAATACTGCACCTGCATACATTTCCTCACTTGTCTCAAGATATATCCCAGCTCGTTCTTTCAGATCACAAGATTTATGACTCACTTCCGCCCTTTATAAATGCTCTGATCCTGGTTTCAGAACTTTTCCCGGGCTGCACCCTCTCTGGAATAACCTTCCTCGCCCACTAAGACTATCCTCTACTCTACAAAAAACTCATCTCTTCAGACAAGCTTATCAAATTCCACAACCTTCCTAAGCATTAAGTACCATATTAACAACCACTTCTGCCTTTTTACACATTATTAACACAAACCCGCACTCTCTTTCTATTCTACAATTCCCTCATCGCTGCTACTAACACTGCTGTGTGGCTGATCATACAGAGCACTGACAGCACTTTTGCCCTACACTCTGGCTGGTCCATTGTGTGATATATAGCACTTGCCCTTATTTATCAAACCCACTGTCCTATAGAGGGTAAGCTTGTGAGCAGGGCCCTCTTACCCACCCAGTCTGTCTGTTATTACCCAGTGTTGTTTATACTAATTATTAACTTTTATTCATAAAGATTACAAAATAATCATTGTGGATTGCACCAGGGAAAGTTTAAAGAAAATATATATATATATTTTTTTTTCACTTAACTCATTAAGCATATAAGCACATCCAAATTTCATACACATTTCTATCCAAAAAAGTATTCTTATATACGTATATATGTTTCTGAAAAAGTGCCCATCAGGTAAGAATACAATGCAAAACCAGTGAGGGACAAATAGCAGCTTGGTGCCCTCCTGAACCCCACTATTGCTTTTGCATTTAACTGTTTTGCCACTAGACTGCACCCGAATTCACTCTATCATGGGATTTATTTATGTAGATGTTGGAGTGCCTCATCGGATCTCTGTGCAGTGTTCCTCCCTATTGTTATAGTGCCCATTTTTAGCACGTCCTATCCGGAGTTGCATGTTTTAGTGGAAACGTACAAAAATGGATCGACCGCAATGCTTCTGCGCTCTACAAAAACTCTGGATAGTTATCATTGCTTTATTCCTAAAGAAAATATGAAGCAAAATAAGGGATAAGAATAACAATGGAAAAAAAAAAAAAAAATGAAGCAGAGAAAGACTGAAACAAGCACCTATAAAATGGTGGCAGCTTTGGAGACAGACGTGATGGAAAAAGTACAAGCACACGGCGTGATATGCATCAGACAACAGAACACAAAGCAACTAGTCCTTAGGAGGTCACCACTATCACCAAATATTATTTTATTGGCTAACTTTTTGTTTGCATAAAGTGTAAACTTGAACCTGAAAGGGGCATCATTTGACTATTTTTTTGTTATATTGTTTTGGAAAATTGCATTATTTATTGAGCCTATGTAATTTTTAAGACTAACCACTAGAGGGTGCTATCTGCAGACATCATTTGTTCTTGAGCATTTTCTACCTTTTACTTTGGGCATTTTAATAATGTTAAGAAGACAATGACAAGCTATTACAGTGTAAACACACTGAACTTAAGCTTTACAACTGTAACGGTATAGGATTAGTATTTTCATGACCAATAATAAATATTTGCTGTTATTGGTCAATGTTATTCTTTAAAAGGAGCAGAACCAGTTAACACCCAAGATTATTTTTTAAAGTCTGAGTATACGTCACAAATGCAAAATACTGGATTCTAAAATAGTAAAAATGATGCTGGAAAAAAGTTATATATTTTTTTTTCAGCATAATTTTTACTATTCTTTTAAAATGATACATATATATTCAATGATTATCAACCCTGGATTACAGAAATCATTTAGATTGAGAGAAATTTACCAATAAGAACTCCAAATGTGGAAGTGGTGCATGTAATGACAACTATATACAGCTGCTAAAAACAATATTTAGTGACTGGTGTGGACTTTTTTGTGAGGGCTTGTATATAGGAAGGAAGAGAAGAAAATCACATCATGGGGAACCCAGTCATTAGACGGACAAATGCACTTCAACATACACAAGAGGAAGTTTATATGTATCCATTAAATGCTTAATAGACCCAATCCAGACACGTCATGCAGAGAGTGCAACCGATGCATGTAATGTAGTTCCCCATCTTTAGAATCAGGACATCGTAAATAACTTGTTTGTGCCGATTTAAAGCACCCTGCAAGTTCAGTGCTATTTATCAACCCAAACCACCTTACTTCCTACAGCTTCCCAACAAGTCTTGTTCTGATGCAGAGGTGGAGTACAGCCATGTCCGATAGGTGTAACAGAGATCATTTGAAGCGGTTATATTATCCAGGAAGAATATATGAAATAGAATTAGGGAATTCATTTCAGGTTATTTACATCCCTCATGCTGGGGTGTATATTACCAGGGGCAGACTTATTGCATGCACCCTCTATGGTGCTTCTATACAGTGCAGAAGGGTTGTTCGTGCATGTTACATCCCATGACAGCTGGAGTAGTGTTGATGGGACCAAACAACGTTTCAGACTAGAAAGGACACTACAGGTTGCAGAGTTTTGCAGCAAGTACATATGTAGGAAACCTCTGCAGTCCTGGTGCTCCTCAAGAGGCAGCCACAACCATGCAGCAGCATGCAGTCCAACACACATTAACCAGATGGGGAGCTTGATCACTGCTGAATTTGTGCGATTAACAGCATTGATAGAACAGTTTAAGCACTTCACAAAACCCATAATATTTGGACCTAAAGCTTCCAATGATAAATATTTCATCATCAAAGCAGTGTATAAGAAGGAGACACAAGTTAGTGGTTGCTTCATTTAATGAACACAAGATTAACAGTACAACAGTTACATCACTGTCACCAGCTTTCCATTCAGCCTTAAACACTTCAACATAAACACAACTCATTCTCCGACTCTTGGGGGACACCGGATTGACCTCTGGACTTCTCCGTTTAGCCAAGCCTTGACTTTCTTTCTACAGACTTCACCACTCCTACAGCTACAGTCTGCTTCAAGTCCCGAGCAGCAAAGCGTCCTAGAGAGGGGGAGGGGATTGTAAAAGTGAATAGGTCATGTGACACCACCTATAGGCTTAAGTTGGCCATGCACTAGAGTGATTATCGCTCCCAGCGTGTGGCTACTGATAAACAGGACGATTTTTTATGATGGGTATCAGCACCATACACAATTTTGACAGGAGACCCATGCAACACTGACTGGCTGCTGCATGGTGTCCTTTCTCCCTCTGCCTGGGCATACAGCGCTATATACCCAGACAGAGGGAGAGAGAGGACACAGCGCTGTATACCCAGACAGAGGGAGAGAGAGAGGACACAGCGCTGTATAGCCAGACAGAGGGAGAGAGAGAGGACACAGCGCTAATACAGCCGATAATCGCTCTAGTGTATGACCAGTTATGACCAATCCTAAGTTAAGATCTTAAGTTTTAACATTATTAGGTCCCAGGTTTCTTGAACACTAGAAGCTAACCACATTAAATTTAGCGTTTGGTCATTACTTTCAGAGTTTACAAGCCAACGCCACCTAATCCTACTGCTAGCCTTGATTAGTCCTAAATCCCCATGCAGTCCACCATCACTACTGTAATCCAGTAAAAGCCTAGAGGCCGCCATTTTAGAGCAGAAAGTCTAGATTTGCCCAATTTAGGTCTTATCCCAATAGAGGATAAGACAGAACCCAGTTAAGACATTGGGCTGGATTGAGAGTGGAGGATCTTGTAATTGAAAGGAAGGTTACACCTGGGCTAAACCATGTTGATTTCAAGGGGAGTCAAGTTAATTGTATTCTTTGCATGTAGGGGGAAATATCTTTGAATTGCTTACTGCACACAGATACTGATGTCGTTACGATCACACCGTTATTTAGACTTGGGGTAGGAAACCACCTCTCATCTCTAATGCTGTTTGCAACAGAAATATGACTCCCCTGCAATCACCATGGTTTAGCCCAGGAGTAACTTTCCTCTCTTCATTTCAAGCCCCTTCTTAAGTCTGGATTCAGCCCATTTCTATTAAGACTTCATGGATTATGATTACCTAGAGGCGGGTAGTCAAAAAATCTCTCCACACAGAAAGGCTTGATGGGCTTCAGTTTTACAATCGCTGCATCGCCAGATTTCAGGAGAGCCGGATTGTCCTCCAATTTCTTGCCAGACCTGCGATCAATCTTCTCTTGAAGTTCAGAGAACTGGCAGGTGATGTGAGCGGTGTGGCAGTCTATGACCGGGGAGTAGCCGGCTTTGATGAAGCCAGGATGGTTCAGTATGATCATCTAAAAAACCACAACAAAGACTGAAACACTCAGTGCCTTCAGAATAACCATTCATTAGAGCTTGCCAGCTTATTTATCATTACCATTGTTTATTTATAAATCGCCACAAGGTGTCCGCAGCTCCATACAAAATACAGTACAGACACCAAGTAGGGATGGACAGCATAATACAATATAAAGATATCACAAAAATACAATAAAGTGAAGAGAGCAGACAGCAAGGCAAAATGCGAGGTGTCAAGCTTGGCAGATCAGGGAGGAGGGGATAGAGCGCAGTGATAGGTTGAGACGGAGCCACAAGGTGGGGATGGGGTAAAAGGGTAAGTAGTGAGAGGGAGTGGTGGAGGGAACAAGATTAGGACGGAGGGCCCTGCTCATGTGAGCCGACACACTAAGTGGGAGGGATGAACTTAAAGACTTGAGGGGGAACAGACTTACAGACCAGTTGCACAATCAAGGTTAGAGTTATTCTTTTGAACCACATACTAGCCCAGTATGTCAGCTAAACATTTATTGGCTATGGAGTCAACATAAAGTGGTTAAGAATCCCAAGTACCTGGGCCGTGAAGCTTGTGGCTTCGGTGGGTGGATCACTCTTCGAATTCCCAGCAACATTCCCACGTCTGAGATTCTTTACAGAGACGTTTTTGACATTGAAGCCGATGTTGTATCCTGGGAATGCCGTCTGAAGGGGCTCATGGTGCATCTCTATAGACTTCACTTCCGCAGTAAAGTTTGATGGGGCAAAGGAGATGGTCATTCCTGGCTTCAGGATCCCACTCTCTATTTTACCCACAGGGACTGTACCAATTCCTTGAAGACAGGACACATGCAGGGTATGAAGGCGGAATTATACAGCACAACATTTAGGAAATGGTTTAAAATTACGGTCAAAGGGGCAGATCCAGACCTAGGGCCGCTGTCGTTTTAATGACCGTATGCATAGTAATGGCATTTCTGCCGTTCTGCGCATGCGCCAGGCAGATGTAGCCCGGCTTAGTCTATCAGGGTGCCCAGGATCAGGTGTCTAACTACAGTGTAGCTTACGTATGAAGGGGCATGCAGCACCGTAACGATGCTGTAGTTATGGAAGGAACTAACCTATTGGGCCGTATGCGTAAGAATGGCATTTCTACTGTTCTGCGCATGCGCCGGGCAGATGTTGCTCTGGGTGCCATGGATCTGGCGTCCATAACTACAGCGTAGTTACGCTGTAGTTACGGAAGGTAGGCGGAGGGAGGGAAATTAGGGAGGGAGGGCTGGGTTAGGGGGTTATGATTAGTTTCCTGGTGTAATTACCCACTGTTACGCCGGCTGAAGTTAAGGTAGTCTGCAGCCGCCGTAACAGTGGGCAAGTACGCTGGGACGGGGGGACGGGGGGTTATTGGGGAGTGCTTATGAGCTCCGCTGGCTGTACTTAAGAGTGTTTTACCATCACAGAAAACGGAAGGTTCTTACCACCTATCTTGTAGACATCTTGCAGGGGCAATCGAAGGGGTTTGTTGGCCGGACGCACCGGAGGCAGAAGGGAATCAATGACTTCCAGCAGTGATTGGCCCTTAGCAAATCCATCTTTTCGTTTTACTTTCCAGCCTCTAAACCAGCTCATCTGAAGAAATTAAAATGCGGATATAAGTGATCAAAAACACCAAACGCTTTTGGTAACCAAATTAAGGGAAAAAAAATTAAATAAAAATTTCGGATCCGATTTAAATCTGCACTTAGACCTTATTTTTGGTGCAAGTGTAGACCGGAGCAATACCATGTTGAACCACAAGGGGAGGTATTTTTTTTAATAGTTAAAGCAGAATTCAGCAGAAAATGTCACCTGTCAATTCTATTTTCTAGATTAAACAAAGCGATGCAGTATATCATTCTATGTAAAGTCAAATAAATGAACTCCCTTTACTTTGCAAAATGGTTTAGCCGAGCTGTACATTTGCACCGGTTTTACCCGTACTCCCAAACTCTGAATCAGCCCCTTCATGTTAAATTGACAGCGTAACAGAAATCAACCTCCACAAGAGGAAAATCAATAAAGTCTACCCTTTGTGACAGAAGTCAACTTAAAAATCGTAGCATAAATTAGCCACAGATCAACGCTCTGAATTATGAGCTGTTGAAAGCACGGAAAAGGGAAACTGCAATGATTAGGTCCTGTTTAGTGTTCCATACAATTAGCAGATTAAAGGACAATAAGTTTAGAATACATAGCTATAGTCATACTAGCAGGCAAAGGACACGCCACAAGGATATTCACTAGACCAACAGTTATGGGAACCTCATGTAATAGGATCAATAAAGGGAAAACAAGATACTACAGCCCCCCAACTGGATGATGGTAGAACACTTGCCTTCGGACTTGGGGAAGTGATATTTTCTCCAGTCCACCCAGATACTGGCACAAACGGAATAGCGTTTGGGTTGTACCCAATTTTCTTCAGGTAGAGAGTCACGTTCTTCACCACTTCATCAAACCTCTTCTGGCTGTAGGGAGGGTCAGTCATGTCCATCTTGTTCACGCACACGATCAGCTGTTTGACACCCATGGTGTAGGCCAGAAGAGCATGTTCCCGGGTCTGACCATTCCTGGACACCCCGGCTTCAAATTCACCAGGGGCAGCAGAGACCACGAGGAGGGCGACATCAGCCTGAAATAAGAGGGCATTAGAGCCACAAGAAGATCTTCAACATGAAAGCCAGTACACACCATGCAGAGCTTTACCTGGGAAGTGCCAGTGATCATGTTCTTAATGAAGTCTCTGTGCCCAGGAGCATCAATGATGGTGATGGTAAACTTGTTGGTTTGGAACTTCCATAGTGATATATCAATGGTTATCCCTCGCTCCCTTTCCGCCTTCAGCTTATCCAAAATCCATGCAAATTTGAAAGAGCTTTTCCCAATCTAGAGGAAATTAACAGTGTTATTGTTTCAGACCATAACTTGTGCTGTGCCCCCTTATTAAGCCACATACACCAATTAACAGCAAATAAAGAGACCATTCTAAATAGGTCTAGCATCCAAAACACTACTACAGACCCTCCAACATGCCCCATTCCATTAGGTACACAATACTCTGCTCCTGAGCTTTAGACTGTCAGTTACCATGGTAACCACCTTCATTAAAGAGAAAACCATTTCAAACATCAGTTAATTCATTAAAGCCAGTTGAGTGTAGCAGCTGGAAGCGGAATATTGTGTACCTAATGGAAAGGGTCATGTTGGAGGGTCTGCTACTACAGGTAAGTTACAAACCCCCTAGAAGTTGGCAGGCAACCAATACAATGGTATGTTCAAGCTGGTTACTACACCTGAACAGTCTTAATTGTTAACTAGAAGCTTAAGAACTTTTTACATATAACACACACACAGTTTATTAGGATTGTGTTTATCCAGTGAGAAAAGGGAAATAAGTTAATTGTTCTTCTACAGATTGCCCCCATGACTCCTCCTAAATGGCAGTTTTGTTCCCTAAATTAACAGTTGAAGAGTCAAACCTGTCACAAAATAGCAGTCAATGCATAATCAAAAGGTCAACAATTCTACAAGTAGATTAATGACAAAACAGGTGTCAGTGTAGACTCACATTGAACTGCAAGGAAGGCCAATTTAAGAGTAAAAACAGAACTAGAATAAAGAGGTGAAGTTTCCTAACTTAATGATTTACAGAGTAAATATGAAGCTATGCACGGTTTGAGATCAATGTAATTTTTCTGAATGCAAAAGAAATAAAGTTAATTAGCACCAACTGCAAAATGGTTGTACACTTACACCTGTGTTTCCCTACTCTCAAACCCTGTATCAGTTCTCTGGAGTCTATTGTTCGATCAGGTTACAAACCCAGTAATATTTTCAGACAAGCCCATTATAAAAATGGTAAACTATAAAGTTTCTTTAACTGAAACAAGATGCTTACACAGAACAAGCTACAACTCGCATATGTGATAACTTACTATGGAAACTTCAAGTGTTTGGAGAAGATTAAATAGCATAAAGCTTTGATTACACAATATTAGACCAGGAACTAATTACCCATTTGAGCGCTTCTAAGTATTGGCATAAGCTCAGCATCTACTCTAACCAGTTATAATTTGGAACACAAGCAAATGAGGAACCGCTGGTCAGACAATTCATTTATCTGCTGTTGTGACCAAGGTTACTGAAACTAAAATGCTCAGCCACAAGACACAAGTAAAACACCATTCCAACCCACATGTTAGAGCCAATATAATGCAGTAAGTATTTATCAAAGTCCATGAACTTACCTGTCCAGCAGCAGCTTCCAGCTTTTCCAATGATCTGTGATCAAAGCCACCACACTTGTAGATGAGATGCCCAGTGGTGGTGGATTTTCCAGAGTCCACATGACCAATGATGACAATGTTTAGATGGGTCTTCACTTTCTCAGACATGGTTTCCTTCTAACAACACAGCCACAACACACCTCTGGTCTTCTCTCCCTCCGTTTGGCAAAGACACACAGGACCAGCTAGATTATATAGTGTCAGATGATGGTAATGGCCAGAACTGATCGCAGCTGAATGGGTCAGGTTATAATAATCAATATAGAGATTGAAGAGATTGAGATTGAATTGTTAACCTCTTCCATACAGATCGAAACCTGCAAATATATCATAAAACAAAGCATTGGGGTTGTTACATTTTATATTTATTAAAAACACAGATTTTGCATTTCAGGTCTACTTGATTAAAAAAAAATTATAATAATAAAACAGTTTAAGATAGATATAAAATACATTAAGA
>WWET01001759.1:171805-201451 GCA_011038615.1 Limnodynastes dumerilii | reverse complement strand
CTTTCCTGTTACAGCTATAGACAACCCTGTTTTACCTTTCCTTTCTTTATTTCATATTGTTTTTTATTGGCCTCCTCAATGACTTTCTACACAGACACATTGTATTGTACAGAGGAGCAGGTAAATGCAATGAAAAACAAATGAATAAAAATAAGATTATACAGATATTAAAGCAATGTGTTTCCAACTATCATTTTCTAGAATGTGTTTAGTAAAGGTAAACCATAATGTGGTTGCTATGGGCAACAAATCTGCTTTACCTCCTTTTTTAAAACTTTATTAAATGCACCCTATTTTGTCACCAGATCCTTTTCATAACAGATAATGAAGCAGATGTTGAATATGGGACTGATGTAGATAATACTTGCCAATTTTTCTAATGAAAATCAGGGAGATTGTGATAGCAAGGTACTGCGCAAAAGGGGGTGTGTCCTGTACCACCAAAGGGGTGTGTGTCTTGTACCACCAAAGGGGGGGTGTCCTGTACCACCAAAGGGGGGGTGTCCTGTAATTATTTCCACCTATGGGTGTGTCTAGTGCTGCCAGGAAAACTATTTCTCTATAAAAATGGCGGCATCAGTATTTATTGATTGTTATATTGTCAGAGTATAAATCCTTTCACTTTCAGTGTTATTGTGGAGACTGTGAATAGGATCCTCTGACTTCTTCATCTTTATAGAAGGGTGACACTGCAGCTGATTCACAAGAGACCAAAGTGTATTTTTCATTTCTGTCTCCGTTACTGAAGTCATGTTGTCTTAGATAACGGCCAGTCTTTGACTACATCTTGTCCTCCATGAAAATGGCCGCCTCCATAGTTCTCAATGCGGGGAAACAGGAGACAATTTCTAAATTCTGTCATCATACAGCAATAGCTTAGGGATAAAACCCGCTCTTCAGGGAGTCGGGGAGATCACCCGCTCTTCAGGCCCTAATTGCTCTAAAGAGGGAGAGCAGAGAGGGCAGCTTGCGCCTCCTCCACATCGGGGATGAGAAGTTGTACTGTGCGTTTGGTCATATAGAGCAGTGCTCCTCAACCAGTTTGCCACGGGATGTTGCCAAGTGTGCCGCGGTGCAATGCCTCCAACAGGAGAAAAAGCACTGGAAGACCTTGCAGATACATGAATGTGGAATACTGGAGAGCTAAAGACACACGATTGGTTATACTGGGGAGGCTGCAGACACATGAATGGGAACTACTAGGGAGGCTGGAGACACATGATGGGGGGCTACTGGGGAGGCTGCAGACACATGATGGGGGACTAACATAGGTAAATTAGTTATAAGGAAAAAAAAGTTATTAGCTGCAATTTTTAAATTTATCAAATAAAAAATAATGTAATATCTGTGTATGTACTTTGTAATTCCAGCTTTTTTGGTATATTTTGCTTTTGGTGTGCCACAGAATTCTGGGAAGGGCTTAGGTGTGCCGCGGAATTCTGGGAAGGGCTTAGGTGTGCCGAGGGTGAGAAAAGGTTGAGGAGCACTGATATAGATTAACAATTAACCATAGGGATGTGCATGTATGAATGAGGAAGTGGTGATGTGACTCTCATTCATAGTGAAATAGAATTGCACCCAGCGCGTGGAAACGAGAAGTAAGCGACTATGATGCCCATATATAGGAAAACGAGAAGAGATATTGAGAAACGTTGTGTAGGGGGTGGCAGGAGACCTGTAGAATTATTACCTTAAAAAATATGGTGATTACACGTGTCACAATCTTATCCTAGGAAATATGTAAGAAAAGAAGTAATAACATTCATATATCCTGCAATAAAATCCGAGCCGCCGGCCGTATTCACATCTAAGAAGCTTCGACTTCTTGGGTGTGTAGATTTGGGAAATGACCTCTATGCATGTGTATGCAATTTATGCAATCTATTTACCAATTAGGGACGTAGATTGCCTGAGTGCGCTCCGCACAGAGTAGTTTAGTTAAAGGCGGTGTAATGCCGCCTCAGGGAGTGTTTAGGTAGAAGTGGGAGGGATTTAGATTAGGTGGAGGTGGGGAGAGACAATGTCCGTGCAAAGTTTCCTCTGTGCGCAGATTGCTCGCACAGTGTGTACGCATTCAGAATACGTAATTTGGCTGTTTTGCGTAATTCTGGATCCGCCCCATTGCTCTTACATCAGAATATCGTTTTATTCAGTTAGCACGGATTCTAAGGCGGCTCGAAGCATAGGCGGTGCAGCCGCCATCTGACAGAAACGGGCAGAGATGAGCGATACCCGTCTGGCTCCGCCCTGTTACTTCTTGCTGACGCCATGATTTTCTGTCGCTCCGTGTTTTAACCCATGCAACAAACTCCTAATTGAGCAAATCTATTCTTATTGTTGTGACTTTCTAGCCGTGGCGATGATAAATATTCGCTGATCGCTCGCCCGTTCCTCGATGACAATCTGGCGTCGTTTCCACGCTTGCTGGCCGGGCTGACGCTTGTGTAATCTATTCCTGATATATTGCAACATGATTTAAACATGATTCCTCGCCGTCTTCAAAGATTCGCCAGAGTAATAGCTCATGAATATTTATAATGCTGCTTTTGGCGCCTGGTGAGCAGTCAGCTTGAGAAGTGTTTTTTTTTGTTAATTTGGAGCTGTACAGTAGAAAACAAGGGGATTATGGGACCGGATTCACAGATCCGTATTTACTGCGTGCGCGTTTTTACGCATGCACATAGCAAGGCGACACCCACGACACTCCCCCTCGGCCGGACGGGTTTTCGGTGACTTCCGCCTCTATAGGGCTCCCTTAACGCTACGCGTGTACTTACGCACGTATATGTTACGCACGTGCGTATTTATCTAACCGCGCTCTAAAATGCCCATTTAAATGCTTCTCCCCACCCACTTTCACGTAACTTCTACCGTACGGATAAAAACCCCACCCCTCCGTACGTATGTCCCTAAGTGCGATTCACAAGTCCGTGCGTAAATACTACGTAATTTGCGTGGAAAAAGTTACGACGCATGCGCAGTTCATCCGATCCTAAAAAATACGCACGCAACCCCACGCAAAAACAGATCTGTGGATATTCCCCTATGTCATTTATCTCTACCTGGGCTTGTTTTATCTAATAAATACAGACCATATGAATCTCTCTTTTCACGGTGCACCCATCAGATACGCTATGTCATGGAACTACAACTTCCAGCATGCTGAGACCGCCTTGAGTGCTGAGCACTGCTTCTAAATCCGTTGCCATCCAGACTAAGGCCCCGCCTCCTTCCTATATGACCTTGCCCATAAAGATGATTATATATATATCTCTTTTTAATAAGCCATGGTTTTCTTTGATCGGCATGGCGGCCTATGGCTGATGATGAAGATCATTTCTGCTCTAATAAGTTGTATTAGGGACAATCAGACCCTTCAACATGACCCATTCCATTAGGCACAATATACTCCGCTCCTGAGCTTCCAACTGTCACTCACCTGGTTTAAATGAATGAACTGATATTTAAAAACAACTATTTGCCTCTTCAATAAAGGAGGTTACCATAGTAACTGATAGTTGGAAACTCAGGAGCAGAATTTTTTGTACCTAATGGAATGGGTCATGTTGGAGGTTATGGACACTGTTATGGGTCATATAGATTTACAGTTTGCATCAGCAATATCACAGCATTGATCGTGTAACTATTCCATTGGTGCTGTTGGTATAATCGATACAGGAATCTGCAGTAATGAAGGCGCTGCCGGTGTGATAGTGTTGTGTTGTATGGCCGAGCGGATCTGTGTATGGAGCAAAGCGTATGCAATCACTATGAGGACACAGCTAGATGGCTGATTATGTGTCTGACAAGCTCATGGTATTCATGTATTTCATACAGTGAAGGTATGAAAGTAGTATCTACATTCCCTCCAACATGACCCCTTCCACCCAGTACACAATACTCCGCTCCTGAGCTTCCAACTGTCACTCACCTGCTTTTAATGAATTAGTTTGAAAAACATTGTTCTCTTTCACACAGGTGGTTACCATGGTAACTGATGGTTGGAATCAGGAGCAGAGTATGTAGAATGTATTTGATGCTGAATCTGGAATACTCTCCATATGTTTTTTGATGACGGATAGGTGTTATCGTTGCACTGTATATAATTCTCCTTTATATGGTCGATAATTGCTTTAATTGGTAGTGACTGAATAATATGCATTGTTCTGTGACCCTGTAACCAGTTCATGAGAAGCAGTAATGTCAATCATCATTCAGAGATTGTTATACACAGTATCAGGTCTTATGGAGCTGTATTCACACATATATTACTGTGTAAATCTAGATATAGGCATCCCCAGGTGTTGTGAGACTACAACTCCCAGTATACTCCAATGATATAGGCATGGCTGATACTATCAAAGCATGATGGGATTTGTAGTTTTTCACCTGGAAAGCAATAGGTTGCCTATCCTTGGGATAAAGATGCCCAGTCCATCTCTTCTAATAGCTGCCTCTTTGCAGAACTCCCCTCCATAGATGCCCATCAGGACTGGGTAGATGCCCAGGGCCCCATGAGTTAAGGGACCCTTGAACACTGCTTCCTGGCCCCAGCAGTCAAAAGCAGTTTTGGACTGACTACTGCAGGCCTGGCCAACCTGTGGCTCTCCAGGTGTTGTGAAACTACAACTCCCAGCATGCTTTACCTGCATAGGCATAGCAGATACCTGACAAAGCATTCTGGGAGTCGCAGTTTCACAAAATCTGGAGAGCCACAGGTTGGCAAAGCGTGGACTACCGGATTGCTCTGCTCCAAGCTATACATGTCTAGTTTCTCTAGTCTCTCTTTGTATGTTGTGTGACACAGGCTATACAGCACATTGTGACAGATCTCACTATCTGCATGTCATAATATTGATATAATATAGAGACAGGTCACATTACATTCTTAAATTATCCTGGGGCATTTACTAACATACCCTCCAACATGACCCATTCCAATAGGTACAAAATACTCTGCTCCTCAGTTTCCAACTGTCAGTTACTATGGTAACCACCTTTGTTGACCAGGCGAATCGTTTTTTAAATATCAGTTAATTCATTTAAACCAGGTGAGTGACAGTTGGAAGCTCAGGAGCGGATTATTGTACCTAATGGAATGGGTCGTGCTGGAGGGTCTGCACTAAACTGATTACTTGCACATTCTGGAGATCTTCAGTATTATTCCATAGGATTTGTATATCGATCAGACTGTATTTTTAGTGTTATCAATGCAGCTTCTGTTACTGTCGTCATAATCGATAGAGAGTCACTGCTGTAGTAAGTGGTGTTAGGGACGCTTCTAGTTTCATCAATAGAGGCTCCCGGCTGAGTGAGGGGACACGAGGTCTGTGTTTATCAGCCTGTCACATCTGTGTGATTGAAAGCTCGTGTGATATCGGGTAGTGCTAGAAATGTGTAAAAGTGCGAAATGAAAACCTGGTGATACCGGGCCGTATGCAGAGCTCCCATTCCAATAGGTACAAAATACTCCACTCCTAAGCTTCCAACAATCAGTTACTATGTTAACCACCTGATGTTGAAGTTAAATATGTATTTCCACTCAGGTGAGTGACGGTTGGAATCTCAGGAGTGGAGTATTTTGTACCTAATGGAAGGGGTCATGTTGGAGGGTCTGCATCTCATCAGTAAAAAGTAAAATAGAGAAATTAGAAATGTTTCCCCGTTGCTCGCACAAACTCTAATTGGGAAATCCCAATCCCAAAATACAGTTTGGGACGACAGCCGGAGTTGACGTGTTTACGGATGCGTGTTCTGATTTGTGGTAGTGTATACGGCCTCTTTCATTCTGCCATTCGGTTGCGTGCTTCAGCTTCCTGTTGTCATGTTTCAGATAATTGTATTTTCAAGGCGCTCTTTGTCTAATGTAATTTAAAAAAAAGGTGTAGTTCACTGCTCCGATGATCAGTCTTTTGACAGCTTGCTTTGCGTCACTACAGTGTTGACTGCTTTAAATTTTTGTCAGTTTTCGGAGAGGCCGCAATGTTCCCATCGTGATGTTCCCATCTCTACAAAGAGTCCAGTGTTGGCAAGTGCGGTTTTCTTGATTTTAGTGGGTCGGCGATCAGAACGGCTCTTTTGTGAAAGGACCATTTTCTACCGGCCAGTTTCGAATATGCTCTGTAATCAGTCGCTCCTGCCCTGCCAAGGACAAGCAATCGAACATCCCCAGGACGAATCCGCAACAGCGAGTGGTGAGTATTTATCCAACCCCAACTGTTATCCTGATCCTCATCCTAACCCTCCCCTCCCATTACCCTCACCCTCCCTTCCCTGCAGCCTGACCCTAAGACTTCCCTCCCCTGTAGCCTGACCCTAAGACTTCCCTCCCCTGCAGCCTGACCCTAAGACTCCCCTCCCCGTATAGATCTTTTTTTTTCTATTTGCTTATTCCGCTTGATCAGTCTATTTTAATAATCTGCACCTTTAAATCTTCCAGTCTCTCTGTCCGCTGTCTGGCTTTTTTTTTGATTGGAGAAATAGATTTTTGCAGAGAGAATCCTGGAAGTTTATTGAAGCAGAGCTGAACATGAATAATTAATTGCCGCTGGCCGGCTCGGCTCAGTGCCACGCTTCCACCAATCACTGCGTGGAAAGTGCTAGGGCTGAGTAAACATATTGATTCTGCGATCGATCAGAGGCCTTGTCAGAACTTTCACAAACACTTTGTCTGCAGCGATCTCTTACAAAACCAAAGACTGGGTGAGAGGGACGCTAGTTAATAGTGAGCGCTGTCTGTAAGAGATGACATGGTACCTCCAAGTTTATAAATGGCGCTCAGCTAATCAGCCATTCTACGCATTCGCACAGGGGTTACCAAATTGTGCGTGCGCCGGTTGCTGGATGTGCGAGGAAGCTTTGCCCCGATCTCCCCACTCGTACGGACAACCCCGATCGTCCGCACAATTCAGCAATCACGTGGTCATAACTCTGGTCCGGGCGCAGACTTGCGATGGTGGCGCTGCGATCAGAGGTCGGTCATACGATCGCAGACTCCTTGTATTATTTATGTACTTCCACGTAGTGGAAGCGCCTCCCGTCCTGCCATCAGAAAGGGTCCCAGGTTGGAACTCTGGATCCAGATCCCTGGGGCCCATCGTTGTATAAAATGGGGGTCCTACTTCTTCATTTCTGGGTCCATTAATTTAAAAAATAAAAACAAACAAACAAGCAAAAAACAAAACAAAATCATTTGGTGCTATTCCAGATGTAGATATAGTGTCTGATCCAGACTAACTTAAGTTACCTGCACTTTGCGTAAGCGGGCTGTTTTGAGGGGAGCGTGCAGGAGCCCTCCAGATGTTATGTGTTTTTTACACGCAACTTCTATCGTGCAGAGTTACATAGTTTCGTATAATAGCTATTCCATGGAAAGGGGCCGTGTTTCACACCATGGTGGGCGGGGGAAGCATGTAAATTGTACCGTAGGGGAGGGATCAGATGTTTATGAGCGAATCAGCGATTGGACGGAGTGCATACAATATCTGCACAGAGTAGGGAGTGACAGGGGGGATTTCACTCAACGGCCAGTCTTTGATGACATCATGGCTATATGAAAATGGTCACCTCCATAGGCCTCAATGTAGGAGACAATTTTTAATATCTGTAATAATATCTCTATGACTTCTGGAACCGAATCAGCTTCAGGGAGATTGTCAACACTTCAGGGAGTCGGGGAGATCACCTACTCTTCAGGGAATCAAGGAGATCATCTGCTTTTCAGGGAGTCGGGGAGATCACCCGCTCTGGCCTTACGGCAGAGTTGCCGTCTTTTAATAGTTTCCCTCGGGAGATCGGGAGGGAAGCCACAGATGCATACGGGGGGCGGGTCTTAATTACATGATTTATGCAAGTTGCATCATTAAGCCCTGCCCTTGTCTATTAATTAACTCTTTTTAGCTTTTTAGTCCTGCCATGTAGGGGGGCAGGTCTTGGGGCTCTGGCTGTTTCCATGAAATCAAGTCCCCTTGCGGGAGATTTGAAGGCTCTCCTGGGATACCGGGAGAACTGCCTGAATTTTAGGAGTCTCTCGGACATTCCGGGAGAGTCCGCAACCTTCCCTTATGGAGACAGACAGATGTGATATTTCTTAGAAGTCCTGAACCATATCAAAAAGCAGTAAAAGGTGTAGCAGAGGAAAGAATTAATATTGGGAAATTCTAGTGAAACTAGAGGAAGAGGACTTGTGCCGGTGCCCGATATAATTCAGTATTATACGTTGCAGCTGAACATTTTTTTAAACCACAAAAATATATTAAAAATAAGCTATTTTAAATTAATAAATAAACTATTAGTCAACTGGGATTTTAAATGGCACAAAATCTGTAGCTAAAATCCTATTTCATGTGTCCTAATTATCAATGTGTGTGTGTGTGTGTGTTATTTATATTCAGTGTTTGCATAGGCAAATGTTTCTGTTTCAATCTTATAATTTTACTTCTATACAGTAATGTGTTGGGACTTTAGCTCTGTGTACAGAGTGATATCTTTATCAATTACACATTAACCTACTACATAGACTGTGTGACATTGCCATGCAATCACACACAAACCTGCTACATAGACTGTATGACATCTACTCACACACTAACCTGCTACATATATTGTATGACATCATAATCCAGTAACACACTACCTGCTATATAGACTATATGACGTCATCATCTAATCACACACTACCTGCTGCATAGATTGTGTTACATCACCATCCAATCACACACTAACCTGCTACATAAACTGTGTGACATAACCAACCAATCACACACTAACCACCTGCACAGACTGTGTGACATCATCCATTTACACACTAACCTGCTACATAGACTGTGTGATGTCACCATCCAATCACACACTCACCTACTACATAGACTATGTGACATCACCATCCAATCACACACTCACCTACTACATAGACTGTGTGACATCACCATCCAATCACACACTAACCTGCTACATAGACTGTATGACATCACCATCCAGTCACACACTAACCACCTGCATAGTCTGTGTGACATCATCCATTCACACACTAACCTGCTACATAGACTGTGTGACGTCACCATCCAATCACACACTCACCTACTACATAGACTGTGTGACATCACCATCCAATCACACGCTCACCTACTACATAGACTGTGTGACATCACTATCCAATCACACACTCACCTACTACATAGACTGTATGACATCACCATCCAGTCACACACTAACCACCTGCATAGTCTGTGTGACATCATCCAATCACACACTAACCTGCTACATAGACTATGTGACATCACCATCCAATCACTAATATATACATTTATTTACCCTGGTGCTAAACATATCTTTACAGAAATGTGCACATGATGTCTGTGGATTGTTAATGGAACGGCACCTTCTAATAAGCTGCAAACATTTATTTTCCATTATGCAAAACACACGTCTCTTATCTGACGTCCATCTAATCTGTAAGGGAAACAGCAGCTTCCTTATAGCACTGTCCATAGCTGTTCTACAGTCACTCTCGGATGGCTTCCTTTTCAGTATTGATGCTCAAAGCTGAATCAAAGCAAAACAAAACCCCAAAACAAATAACAGTGACAATCTATGGGAAAACACATTTCACCCATGTACCCTTTCATTTGTTTTTTTATAGTGTTTTATTATTTTGTTCTGGCTGCTATTGGGTCCGAAATCTTGATTACCATGGTAACCATAGGCACATGATGTAGTGTGCAGAGAGATTGTGTAAGGCCCCTGCGATCTTTAAGATATTCACTTTGAAAATACACAACTGCAACAATTTGGGAGGGATTGCCCATAGATGCTTATAACTGGGAATATGAATAAAGTGAATGCTGATTTGTGGGGTCACTGATCCTCATAAGACCCTCTGTGTGAAAAGGAGAGATCATTTGTTTGCAGATAACTATGAAAACTAGCTTTCAAATCATATAGGCCCTCATTCACACTTAAGCAGCTTGTGCTTCTTGAGTGCGTACTTTTACGAAATGACCTACTACACGTTTGTAGTAGGCCATTTACGCAATCTAGGTACCCGTTATGTAGATTGCCTCCGTGTGGGCTTTAAAGAGTAGTTTAGTTAGAAGGGGGCGTGCTAATGCCGCCCTGGGGAGTGTTTAGGTAGAAGCGGGAGGGGGGAGGGATTTTGATTAGCCGCGGAGGGTGAGGCAATGTCCGTGCATAGTGTCCTTCTTAAGAAGGACACTATGCCCGGTAAGATGAGGTACCTAAAGACGGGGTTCTGTCTGCACCTAACTCACTCGCCATTTCTTGCTAATTACAGAGGGGAATCTTCATTGATTTTCAAATGTTCCTTCCAGTCTTGATCAGTAGTTGACCTCCAGACTCTCTAGAATAAGGTAGAGCGTCCTCTACATGCCCAGATTTATGTCCTTTATACCGGGAGCAATGCCTGAATTTCGGGAGGGGGAACCCTGTGTTATACTGTATTTCCTGGAATATAATGTGTTGTATCCCTGCCACGGCTCTGGAAATGATTTTTCTTGAGAGTAGTAGTGGCTCTAATTGACTGCCACCACTTCCACTCTTCATATACACGGCCGTGGAGCGCTACTAATATAGTGTATCAGGCGACCACGGCTCTGTGACTGAAGCTGGCGGCCGTCAGCTAAATATGTTTATAAACAGCGCTGAGTACTGTTTATAAACAACGAATCAGCTCAGAGCTGCAGTCAGGGCTTGTGCACTTCAGGCGCCGTTGTGTGCATACTGCAAAAAAAGGGGCCCTCAAAGAGGCTTTGCCCTGAGCCCCTCCACTTCTAATGGCAGCCCTGAGTTATTAAATCAGGATCTAGTCCAATATCACTAAAAAACCCAACAAATGAACCATGAGCTATTTGGCATAGGAACATTCAGCTCTATAGGAAGGGGGATAATAGTGGCACGCATAGACTTTAACTTATGAGGTCAGATAGGGTTGTTTAAAGTTACCCTCACCCCTTTCCCTTTTATAATGTATTCCAAACATTAACATATATCCAGGGGTCGTCCAGGTTAAGTATAGGATTGTTTCCAGTATTTTAATGGCAGAACCTCCAACATGACCCATTCCACTAGATACAAAATACTCCGCTCCAGAGTTTCCAACTATTGAAGAGAATGTGTTGAAGAGAATATATTTCAAACATCAGTTAATTCAAAACAATCCATTTAAATGACAGTTGGGAGATCAGGAGCGGAGTTTTGTGTACCTGGGGGAATGGATCATGTCTTATTGATCACTCCCATACAACAATCTGCGTAACCAGCCGCCTGTGACTGCCAATCATAGCATGGCGGCCGGAAGCCGGATAGTCGCCGACTTCCTGTCGCCATGCTGTGATTGGCAGTGACAAACGGCAGGAAGTCTGCAACTCGCCGCCGCCATTTTGGTACACCTTACTACACCCCGGAGAGGAGAGGGGGCGGGAAGAGCACGGAGCGGGCCCGCCCCTGGCTGCTGCAGTGTGTGTCAGAGCCGGGAGCTTCAATGAGAAGGAAGCTGTGAATGGAGATGCAGCAGCGACACTAGGCCCGAGGACCGAGCTTCCCTGCCCCGGCCGCTCCAGCAGGTATGGGGGGGGGAGAGAGCGCCGCTCGCCGGGGGACAGAGGCAGGGGGTGTGCGGGGCGGTAGAGGGACTGTAGAGGGACATGCCACCTGATTGTATCTCCAAGGGTTCTCCTAACACCCCTGACTTACCTGTGATCTTATACTTGCTGCCCCTGTGTGACCGGTGCCACCATGCACACCATGTTCCCCTCTAACCGGTGCCACCTTACCCACCCTTCCCTTATCTCCCTGGTGCCACCTTACCCACCCTGCGACTGCTAGACCTGTGCCACCCTACCTATTCTGCCCTCTTATGGTGCCATCTTACCCACCCTGCTCCCATCTTACCAGTGCCACCTTACCCACCCTGCTCCCATCTTTCTGGTGCCATCTTATCCACCCTGCTCCCATCTTACCAGTGCCACCTTACCTACCCTGCTCCCATCTTACCAGTGCCACCTTACCCACCCTGCTACTGCTAGACTTGTGCCACCTTACCCTTCCTGCCCTCATCTTACTGCTATCACCTTACCCACCCTGCTCCCATCTTACTGGTGCCACCTTACCCACCCTGCTCATGTCTCCCTGCTGCCACCCTACCCCCTTTGCCCCAGTCTGACCACTGCTACCTTTATCACCCTGTTCCCATTTGACTGGTGCCACCTTACCCATCCTGCCCTCATCTTACCCATGCCACCTCACCCACCCTGCTCCTACGTGACTAGTGCCACCTTATATCTCCTGCCCCGGTCTGACTTGTGCCACCTTATCTACTCTGCTCCTGTCTGACCTCTGTCACCTTATCCAACATGCCCCCGTCTGACCGGTGCCATATTACCCTCCTTGCCCATCTCTGCGGTGTCATCTTAACCCACCCTGCCCCTTGTGCTGTACCCTGCTCGTTCCTGCCCCCTTCCATCTGGGTCTTCCATGCCTAATGCTTATTCCTGGGCAGCTGATCAGTGCACCTGGATGAGCCACGCAGATGTCCCATTAGTTCTGTGGCATTTACAAATGAGCCGTGGGAATGTAAAGATCTCGTGTCTGGCACTGGCATTGGTCGCAGCGATTTTGGGGGAGGTATTCAAGATGGAAACCTAATTATTGTGTATGGCTAGGTGCAGAATCAATGAGACAACGTTATGTGTCTTTATTTTACATGAGGCATCTGTTAAATAGCCGACTTCTATGGGATATTGTAGCATTGCTGGAATAATGTGTTCATACAATGTGAGTCAGGAAGAAGTTTGAGGAAGTCGCTGTTCATATTAATTATCTTCCTGGTCCAGTCATTTGTGACTGTGCGGCGTTTAATCGGTTATTTTTTTATCCATTACTAAAAATCATTTTTCAGTTTTTATTCTTATTTATAAACAAATATTTTCATGTTCTTGAAGGATAGCAAAAGCGTCCATATTGGTGCTACCTCCCCCTCTGCACCTTCTGTATGTCTATCGGCTGGTGATTTAGCAAGCTACGGTTTGCCTGCATTTGCTGACCTCTCAGGTGTCGGCAATGGTTTCCTAGCTGCTGGTGATATTGCGTCCTGATGCCCCCGCTCTACATCCTGACCACATCATAGACCAGTGTAAGCAGCCTGCTGGTTACTGGCATATGAAGTACTTACTGCTGCTGATAAATGGCAATTTGTGGACCCGTTAGACCAGACATGAGTCACCTGTGGCACTCTTGGGTTGTGAAACTACAAATCCCATCTATTAGCTAATCCCTGTGCTGTTGCAGCATGCTGAGAGTTGTAGTGTCACACCTGGAGTGCCGTAGATTGCCTATGTTAGACTGTGGAGCAGTGTTTTAAAGTGTTTTATCCCAATGCTGCGTAATTTGATAAATATGCCCCTCTTGTATACATCCGTACCAGCAAAGACCTAGTGGACCAGGAAACGTTGGACCAGAACCAGACATAGATCGTGATGCGGTTGAATCCCCAACCAAATTTTTAGGGCACTTAATGACTGAGAAGGCATTGATCATATCTTGGTTGACTACATCTGGATTTCCTTTACGATCTACCTGTTGCCTTCACAAGGAGGAGACCTCATTGCTTGGTGACACCACTGCCTCATTGCGAGCTCTGCCCCGCTTCTCTTTCATATGGGACATGGATCTAAACCAAACATGGTCAACCGGTGGCTCCCCAGGTGTTGAGACTACAAGTCCCATCATGCTTTGACTGCACGGCCATTGCTGATACCTGACTAAACATGCTGGGACTTATAGTTTTGTAACACCCGGAGTCCCTCGGATTGCTCTAAATTGTGGTTAATTAATCAGCTCTGAGTTTGCGTATTGTGGAAAGTGGACGCATTCTGACTGAACCCCGCAAGCAAAAATCCAACCCGTTGCTACTTAGTCCTGGAGATGAATGGATTGTGAAGGCCAGTATTAACAATAAGGGCTTAAAAGAAGGCATTGATCATATCTTGGTTGCCCACGTCTGGATTTCCTTTACGATCTACCTGTTGCCTTCACAAGGAGGAGACCTCATTGCTTGGTGACACCACTGCCTCATTGTGAATATATAGATCGTTCGTGGTTAATAATGTTGTTCGCCGCTACAAAACATCCTCCAACTGAGTGTGTGCAAAGATCGCCCTTTAATTGAACAACGCGTGAAATGCTGTGACTCGATCTGCTCTCGCTGTTGACCTCTCTTTCCTTTCGAAGCCACCTTTCACCCAAACCACTTCAGAGCCTCATCAACCTGGCATCTACTGATGGTGTCTTGGAGAGAGCCGGATAGATGTCTGTTTGTTCTCTCTGTGACCTTGGAATCATCGTCAGACTGTAATCGAGCAATATTTTATTCCCCGATGGAAATAATAATCTCTGCTTCAGGGCTGGCTGAATGACCAGTCCCCCTTTTTTTTTTGGCAGCGAGCTGTGATTAATGTTCAGGCTTAACACAGGGAACGTTTTTATGTCCTGTTTTATACAACCTCCTGAATGGTAGGCTCCCGGTTATCTGCATTGCATTGTTAGGTGTTATGTAAGGCTTCAGCATTCCTAGAGGCTGCGTGTTCTGTCTAATACGTCTCTCGTAATTCTTTGGCGTTTGACTGTTCTGCGTGTAATGGATGAGGCTGTAACGCGTTGTACGATGCATTTCCTAGAGTTAGTCTGTCATTTAATTGCAATCTTTCAGTATATTGCTTTTTTTTTGCATTTTTCTCTTTGCATTTTGCTTTTAAACTTCCCAAATGGCTAAAAATCCTCAAATACGCACATGTAGCGTTAACCCTTTGCTCACTTGCTTCATAGACTTCTATGTGACCTACTGATTGTTCCTCTCCCTTTGAATGAGTATACGGTGCTGTCCTTCAATCCTTGGTTTTAGAACTTGCAATCTAAGTGGCGGGATTTTTATAACTGGTGAAATAGATTTCCAGCAACGTCTTATTCTGTTATTTGCGATGCTGAGGCGTTGGCGCATGTCTGCTGCCGTGTTCTCGTGTCGTGCTGCACCACGAGCGACACCAGTGTGGTTACGGTGCTTGTGATGTTGATAAAGTCACTTAATCTTCCCTAAACCTTATTATTACCCAGTTACAGGTTGGTGAGCACTTGCCACCCTTCCTGCCTCTCTCCCTTTGAGAGGCTTTCATGCATGCTAATTGAAAGGTGCTGTGCAAATACAAGGTATTATTACGGCTTGTTATAACAGCGCATATTTGGCTCAGTCCTCTCTGTTGTACGTTAATGCTCCCGATTTGTAACCACAGACATGTGCTCTCCTGTGATCTGCCGATATCAATACTCTGATTAGCAGAACCAGCGCTCCTTGTGATTTTACACCAGATAGGGCAACGCTGCAGGGGATTGGTGGATTTGGCCATATTCGCTGGCTGCAGGGGGAGATTGCAATCTAATGTTACATGCTTTGTGTCTGAGCAATCAGCAGTCATCACATACAGATTTGCAGCTTATTACCTGGTGTTGCTTAACATGAGTTTATGGATTTAAATGACTAAAAAACTGCTAAGCATCATAATAATGCATAAGGGTTATAACTGATGGGTTAGTTTACAGTCAAGGGTTTAAGCGATAAATAATGTATAGTAAGCAATAGATGAAGCAGCACAGAATACAGCACAGACATACAGGACATAATAATATACAGTACAGACATACAGGGCAGGGATGGACAGCATAGTACATGATAATATACAGTACAGACATACAGGGCAGGGATGGACAGCATAAAACAAATATAAAAATATCACAAAAATAAAATCAAGTGAAGCAAGCATAGACAAGGCAAAATGTGAGGTGTCAAGCTTGGGAGATCAGGGAGGAGGGGATAGAGCGCAGTGAGAGGTTGAGAGGGAGCCACCAGATGGGGACGAAATAAAAGGGTAGCAGAGGGGTACAAGAGTGGTGGAGGAGGGAATAACACTAGGATGGAGAGTCCTGCTCACGTAAGCTAACACTATGTGGAACGGAAGAACTTACAGAAGACATAAGGAGGGGAAAGGAAGTGGACTTCTGGTGTTTGCAGAAGAGAGGGGGATAGATGTAGGATGCAGTGAGGAGTGTTAGGCTAGCCTCAACAGGTGTGCTTTGCCTTCAATGTGTGCAGAATCTGACTGAAGAAGGGAGGTCATTCCAGTGCAGAGGTGCAGCACGGGAGAAATCCTGGATACGGGCGTGAGATGTGGTGATTAGTAAAGAGGTCACACAGCGCTTGTTAGGAGAAGGGAGAGGACGGGAAGGACGGTGTGCATATTGATGAGGGAAGAGAGGTAGGGAGCAGTGGATGAGGTGATGGCCTTAAAGGTGAAGGTAAGGAGTTTAAAGAGAGGTCTGAAGCAGGAAGGAGGGTCTGACATAAAGGAGAGGCTGAGCTAGAGCTGCGTGAGAGGAAGATGAGCCTGGCATTGAGTATAGATTAAAGGGGAACAAGACGGGTGAGCGAGAGACCAATGAGGAGGAGGTTACAGTAGTCGAGACGTGATACGCTCACGTAACCACTCTCGTTATCCAATCCTGGTCACCTGCTTGGGATCCCCGACCAATCACCTGACCAATTTACAAGTGTGTACACTCCCGCAACTGCTTTGTCCAATTTATCACAGGAAGAGCTGTATTAGAATACAAGGACAACACTAAGGAGCGGAGATCAGCTATAAAAGAAATACGAGGCAGCTTTAGTGCACAGAAATGGTGGTAGATGAATAATATAGCCTGCCATCAGCCGAGGTCGCAGAGGCTAACACGGTAAAGCAATCTAAATATGACTGAGATAAACATCTAAACCGTGCCAAGGGCTTATTATCTGCCGTCGCATTCGCTGTTTTTATTGTTCTGGGATTGATTGATGTGGGTAATAATCGTGCTGGGAAATGACTTTTATATTGCTTACTGCCTTTTGTGCCCCTGTTTCCAGTGATCTGGATATTAGAGGTGCGAGTGGCAGGTTTTAATCTTGGACAATACGCGGTGTCCGAGGATTACCACAGACAAGGGCGCGACACGTTATAATTTATTTCTTTTTTTACGGCTCGGAAATTTAGACACTTTATTTGTCAGTAGACCATTTTATATGGCACATCGTGTGTAGACGTACATTATAACACATACACATGATTGTACATATAAAATTGTTTGTCAAAAATAGTCTCCTGTAAAAAATAAATGAATACAATTCTATATAAAATTTCCATTTGTTTTCCTTCTCTGACTTATTCTGCTTTCTCTGTGGCAAGCTCTGGCTGACTGGTAAAGCAACGATGCTGCCAGAGCAACCACACCGGTTTAGGTCACTAAACTTCACCTGCTGAATCTGCCGGGAGGTAAGCTCCCGGCAGCTTTATGCTGGCAGCTTTTCCCCCCAGCAGTTTCAGCGGGCGAACAGGGCAGGTAGAGGCCGCAGGATGACCTTCCCCGGTCACGCCATGGATAAACCTGATGTGGTTGCTTCTCCACAAAAATCCGGTCTCCAGGTCCCCATTTCTAGTTGCTATGGCGACCTGTATTTGTCTAGCCCTGCTATAGACTGTGTTCTGTTACCTAGGGCTTTATTACCTGCTATGTGAATCATCAGACTGACATGTTCTCTGCTTGTTTTTCATCTCTTTTGTTTTGAGGCTGGTTTATAGTTTTCCTCTTTTTACAGACTATAACTTTCTGGTAAATATGCTTATAATCATTGCTATTATTCTATACTTCTCTTTTGTATAAACTAATTATATTTTAAACCATGCAGTAGCGGAGGTGGCCATAAACATGTTTTATACTTCCTCGTATTATTTCCTTATAAAAGAACCAAAGGGAACAGGCACAACCGTCATTGAGAGTGTTTTTATTGTGAGTGTATTTAGTTTGGTAAATATGAAGTTGAGTATTTTGCATTCGTTTGTGGCAGTAGTTCATCTATCTTTATCTGTCATAGTTAGGTTGTGAGCAAAGTACCACGTCACCACTCCGTTTAATTATCCCGTTATTTGTCCGTCTGGATTTCATTTTTTTTTTCTATAGGTCCCTGTGTAAAATATGAAAGGATTCGGGAGGACAAAAATAGTAAAGTAACTTAAGACATTTATAACTTTAATTCACTTTTGCCACATACAAATCTGATTATCAGAAACGGTTTGAACTTTTGCAATTGGATTAAACAAGTCCCCTTATATAGTAATGAATAAATAAAATCCTAGCAATTTAATATACTAATTTATCTTATCAGTACTGTATGTAATACCCCTTTCAGATTGCTACTAAAAACCCCTGGTTTTTAGGCAAAATCCGGCAACCCGGGTTTTTGGTGGTGATCTGAAAGATAACCGAGATCATGGTCCTGGGTGTAATAACGCGGGACTTAGACATGGGGAAAAAAAGAAGGGTTTTTCTCGTTCATAGGCAGTGTGAAAGCTGTTTTTCAACCCGGGTCTCAACGTATGCACCCGATTGGAGGGATTTGTGTACTGTTGCTATGCAACAATAAACAAGTCCCTCCCTGGGAGCCGCGTGCTGCTCCTTCACACTGTCAGGCCAGACCCTGGACCCAGAATTTCCCGGGTCTGTCCTGGAGTTTTTTCTAAGGGACCTACCTGGGGGTTTTTTTTTACCAAAAACCCCCGCAATAACCCGGGTTGAAAAAACCCGGGTTATTGCTGGGGCTGTAATCTGAAAGCGGCATAACATAGCAGTGTGCCCGGCTGTGTGCCTCTATTTTATATCAGAGGGGGTTCTACCCACAAAGTTCCATCTATAGAGAATGGGACATGGCACAACACATGGTTAAGCTGCCTGCAGTAGGAAAACACTGAGGCCTGTGTTCAGATAACATAACGTGTGTTCAGATAACATATACGTCCGGTGTTCAGCGATTTTTACTACTGCGCATACTTGCATTTACGCAATCTATGTAAGAAATAGATACGTAGATTACGTTAAGAAATTGCTAAACACCGGGCGTTTATGTTATGCGTCCGGTTCTCTGAACGCGGGCCTGTGAGAGCATCTGTAGTGGGACTGGACCATTTTCCCCACAGGATGAGCGATCTATTGATAAAATTGGCCATGCACTCGAGCGATTATTGGAGCAGTCATCCTATTCTCTCATAATCACTGCAGTGTATAGCCAGAATTGTTTTCCCCCAACGCAGACCGATAAAATAGGCAAAACTGCTTGGGTTTGAGCATTTGATCTTATGGCATGTTAAAAAAAAAAATGTTTGATTGGACCCGAGCTTCTGATATCTTCTAGTGTGTGACCATTATCTAATCATTGGACCCTGTACCTCCACCTCCAGGCTGGAGTTTCCCCCCTCTGACTACACAATTATTGGCAACTACAGCAGTAATAAGATAATGAAGGAGATACAGGGCATCCATTACTATATTATTGCCGGTAATTATAGTGTCAGACAGATGAGGAAAGTCCAGCCAGGGGGTGGAGCTGCCACGCATTACTGACTAATTTTTTTCAGCCATCCAATCCGCTGCAAGGACCTCCTGTCAATCTTGGCAGCTCCTCCCTCTTCAGCCAGCATGATCAGTCCCAGCAGGAGAGGTGAGTGGTGCTGAGATTGGGACCTTTCCCTAGGGGACAACCGTCTTATTTAAAGGGTCACCTCATGCTGGGAGCCACAAGCTGACCGGTGTATGGTACAGTTTATGAATTAGTAAAGCAAGAGACACATTAGAGTACAGTTAATCATCTATATTCCAGTGCTTTAATGTATTGCGAATGCCCAGACCAGAGAGAGAGAGAGAGACAGAAAGCATACGTACACAAACCCAATGGATACCACAAATGTCACCAATCAAGACCAAGACCAGAATCCTGGCCACGTTGGGCTGTCGTACGATTGATTGTCCCCGGGATCTGTTCGCTGCGTTTCCCTGGGTAGAAATTTCGGTTAAGGTCGGGTTTATTGTAATGCAGAACATACATATCGGCATTACAATATCTGATTAGACAGGTGTTGTGATACCAACTCTGCTTAAACAATGGCGATCAGTGAATGGCATTTTAGCGCAGCCATCTAGGCTGGCAGAATTCAGACCATCGGACCGGTAAACCGCAACCCTTTGGATTCTACACCTCTTTCTCTTATTTATTCACAGTTGAAACTAAGACTATATTAAGACTCTCCTCTGCTCTCCAGACTCTCCTCTGCTCTCCAGACTCTCCTCTGCTCTCCAGACTCTCCTCTACTCTCCAGACTCTCAAAATTCACCTCTTCAGACAAATTTACTAAATTTTTCAACCTTCTTAAGCTTTATTTACCATATTAACAACCACTTTGCCTTTCTATTACATTATTAATACAAACCCGCACACTCTCCTTCTATTCTACAATTCCATTATCTCTGTTACTAACACTGCTGTGTGACTGATCATACAGAGCACTGAGCACTGTTGCCATACACCCTGTCTCTCTCCATAGTAATATCCCCTCAGTCCTGGTAGTAACAGTGCTGTGTGACTGATCATACAGAGCACTGAGCACTGTTGCCATACACCCTGTCTCTCTCCATAGTAATATCCCCTCAGTCCTGGTAGTAACAGTGCTGTGTGACTGATCATACAGAGCACTGAGCACTGTTGCCATACACCCTGTCTCTCTCCATAGTAATATCCCCTCAGTCCTGGTAGTAACAGTGCTGTGTGACTGATCATACAGAGCACTGTTGCCATACACCCTGGCTGCTCCATTGTATGGTATATAACACTTCCACTTATGTATCAAACCCACTGTCTTATAGAGTGTAAGCCTGTGGCAGGGCCCTCTCACCCACCCAGTCTATAATAACCTGTTAATAAATAAATACTAATAGCTTAGAATGCATGTAATGCTTTGAAGTATTGTGTGGTTTCCACTGTAACTGGGTTACTTTGTGTCTTTTCATTGCACTGAAGCGTATATAACAAGGAGGAACCTGTAGTAATAACAAGGAGTTGGCTTTTAAGATCTCTTGGTATGTGTTGGGGTAATGAATGGAATACTGCCCATGACCTTGTTCTGTTCACACAGTACAGGAAATACTCCGTGCATTGATGCATCATTCTGAGAGAATCCTCCATACTGCACCTGTGTTTAATATACCGTTACCAGGTACCTCCATCAGGGACTGTCCATTGAATGGGTTCATGCTGCAGATACATCTGGGATTTTTACATTGAAGGGTTTGAAGTACAGACTCTGATGGTAAATGAACTCCTTTATCTGGGAAATAGATTGGATGTGGTTTGTACTCATCAAAGGATTCAGGATATCTTTTTTGTATTTATCCCAAAGCATTTTTAAATTGTTCTATCGTGTTTCCCTTTACCACCTAGAATGGGAGGTCGTTCCACTTATCAACTACCCTTTCAGTAAAGTCATTTTTTTCACACGTTTCCTCTTAACCTACCAACCTCCAGTTCATACACCTGCCCTCGTGCTCTAATACACCTCTTCCTTTGTAAAATTACACCTCCTTTGTCATATCCCCCCCAGCCCTTCTCTACTCCAAGCTATACATGTTACATCCTCTAGTCTCTCTCTGTATGGTGTGTGACACAGGCCATGCACCATTTTAGTTGCTCTTCTCTGCTCCAAGCTATACATGATTCCTCCCCAGTATTCCAGGTGAGGCTGCGCCAATGATCTATACAGTGACATCACTACTTCTCTCTTTTTGCTACTGATTCCTCTCCTGATGCACAGTGCCTGTTGTACCTCCACACTATGGTGGAAGCCATATTGTTTGCTGAGCCAATGATTTTAGCTTTCAATCAGTCAACCAATACACAAAACATGACTTTCATCGCTCCGGACCGCAAGTGTAAGCAGAATTATTAATGCCCATAAATGGGGACACAAATATCCTGGCTCTGAAATTATTTCGCCTGGCTGCAGAATTCTACCTTATTGTCCGTTTCAGCAAATATAGACTAAATGTTTATGCAGAGTATCTGTGTATAGTGTATCTAGGAGATAAAATTGATCCCAATAAGTTTATTTAAAGTTCAGTGACTGCGTCTATCCCTGTTACCCAGAGTGCTTGTGCTGTGTATTTAGTTGTTGCTGATATAAAATCAGAATTGTCTCCCGCTGTTCCTGTGGGCATTATAGATTTAGTGATGTCTGTGACGCGCCTCTGAATTAATTAGGTCAGCCCGGTGTTTTTGTCCGCTAATAGATTTAGTTGTGAAAAGAAAAGGTCAAATGAGGGAATGAGAAAAATGCTTTGTACGTTTCGTATTATTTCTTCCTAGGACATCCAGATAACGATGGGCAGATATAATAGAGGGGCAGCAGCCATTATGGGACTGCAACCTTTTTATTTTTTTTATTTAGCTTTTTAAAGTGCTCCAGGATACAGAAATGCAGTACGGGGGAGGGTTGTATGCAGGGCTATTCATATCGGCTTCTTTTTGATTTGATTGAACGTAGGCATGTAGTTGTCCCATTTTTATTCTCATAAAATTGCTCACGAATGCTACATTTTTGTACTTTTGTGTTTTCATAAGGTCCTGGAGTACAGAAGGTTTTGTGGACTGGAGTAGGCAAGGAGATGGAGACCTGCTCTTAAAATAAGGACAATAGCCCAGATTCAGACTTAAGAGTGAGCTTGAAAATAAGATAGGAAAGTTACTCCTGGGCTAAACCATGTTGATTGCAGGGGGAGACAAGTTAATTGTATTCTTTGCATGCAGGGAAATATCTTTGAATTGCTTACTGCACACAGACACTGACCAGCGTTACTATCACACTGTTATTTATCACCTCTCATCTCTAATACTATTATATTATCATTATATTATTACACAGATACTGACCAGCATTACTATCACACTTATATAGACTTGGGATAGGAAACATCACCTCTCAACTCTAATACTGTTAGGTGAAATATGACTCCCCTGCAATCAACATGGTTTAGCCCAGGAGTAACTTTAATCTCTTATTTGCAAGCTCCCTCTTAAGTCTGGCCCTATGTTCTTTCCAGATCAGAGTGTCCATCTTTAAACATGGGCCGGTTCCAGAATGAAGCCCATCAGCTGAATTGCGTTGGCTGTGTACATTTGTCCGCTGGGAGTTGTTGCTGCTTCACTTTTACACTGCTATTTAGACTTAGGTTAGCAAACATCATCTCAACTCTAATACTGTTTGCAACTGACAAAATTTGCCCGGTTGTAACTTTCCACCTGTTCTCATCTTATTTTCACGCTCTGAGTCCAGTCTATAGTGTTTGACCACCGTTATGGCGATTGTTCTTTTCATCCACTTTAGATTGGGGCCTTGTACAACCCACGTATAATTTTCCAAGCTTTGCATTGTCTTGTTCCTACTTCAACGTCAATCTTGTGTGTTACAGCACTTTGATTTTATTGTTTAATTGCCTGATTATAGATAGGAGTCGGCTTTACCTCATTATTACGTTATAGCATAATCTAGCACTCTGAAAGGTTACCATTCCCTGAGGGGATCTGACGATTACATTCAGTATGTGATGACTTGCTGTAAGGTGTGATTCGCCGGACCAAAGATCTTCATTTCGATAGATAACCTAACAGCATTGTTCCTGCAACTTCTGTGTGTTCAAATATTGCACTGGCGATATGTACAATTTTCAGTATCGTAACTGGCAGCCGATGCCTAACCTTAACCCGCAGCCTAACCCTTAATTCAGGGAGAGTAACATTCCTCATTTAGAACGGGTAACCCGTCGAAAATTGGAACTTCTTGGATTATACCTGTTCCATAATAACATTTTGCTACTTTCGATCTCTGTCTATAATGAAACTGCCGCTGTTAAGCTGTTGGTGGTTTTGCTGTCGAAACAGCAATTGCCGAACCGACGGCTACTTCTCGCACTCTAAGGGAGAGTTTGTAAACTGTTCCCCTCACAAAGGGAATAATACATGTGGCCAAACAATACTTTGCAGGGTTATCTTCATAGTTTATTCTATTAATGAAACGCGCTGAAATGTTATACAATCATCAGATAACGGACTCAAAGCTGTTGCTTGTTAAGTTGTCAGTGTTCCGTAGCGGAATGCGAGCCCGTTACACGACTGTTTTATAATATTCTCCATAATGTGTTGCTTGGCCAAGAAGTAGCAGGCCGCTCTATAAGAGGCTGTTTTACTGTCAGCTCCTTCCAACAGCTGCCAGTTACAGTTACTGACCGTAGCAAAAGGCAATTACTGTACGTTATACTCCATTTAACACAGTTCTCAGTAGGAGAAAAAATTGACATTCAGTTTTTATTTTTATTTTTTTTATTTCTTGGATTTTATTTTTTTACGGTTTTCCTGGAATTTTTACCCCCTTTTCCCGGCCCCCTGCTTCCCCTCCACGTTCCCATCGTCCCCTTTCTTAGATTGTGTTCTCCTGAGTTGTTGCTTTTTCACAATAGTCCTCCAGATACGGTGATTAGCGCAGCATGGTGGCTCAGTGAACAGTTGTGTCTGGCAGCGCTGAGGTCATGAGTTCAGCTCCTGGATTAGGCCTTATCTGTGTGGAGTTTGTATGTTCTCCCTGTAACTGTGTGGGTTTCCACCGGGTGCTCCGGTAATCTCCCACACTCCAAAAACATGCTGGTAGGTTAATTGGCTGCTGAATAAATTAACCCTAGTCGGAGTGTGTGTGTTTAAGTATGTATGTATGTATGCATTATTTGTGGCGCAATTTGTATGCGCAATTTGTGGCGCTATATAAATAAGCGTTAATAACAATAATTTGGGCGGTCATAGTGCTATAGCTGTGATGTTTGTGGTTTGGCGTGCATTGAAACATTATTAATCACAAAGCAGTAAACCCCCTCCTCATTGGGTGAAGACGGTAGGTGCCCTTTATTGATTACATTGTGCTTAATTAGCAGAGGGACTTCTGTCCTCATTAGAAGCATGTTTATTAGTAAAAAGCTGCACCCAAACACTGGCCATACACTAGGGCCATTATGGCTCCCATCAGGCTGGGGAAAGGTCCTGATATTGTTGCCATGCGCCAGCTCTCCTGCTGGGACCGAAAATCCAAGTTGATGAGGGAGGGTCTGCTGAGAGGATTAATACCGGTACGATGATGAACCGTTTGTAAAATCCATCATGACCACTCACTACGGCCGAAATTGGCGCGATCACCCGATAAGTTTGCTATTCGGTCCAGTAATCGCTGTAGTGTATGTCCAGCTAAAGAGATGCGTTCAAATGCCTGGATGCGGTATGAGCTGATTGCGGATACACACATTGGCGCAAGTGCGCTGCTAACCTCTCTGCTCGCTTGCTCCCATTTTTGACTCCCAGGATTTAAAATTAAGCTTTCCATTTCATTTACACTTAAAACGACTGTGAATGGTAAGCCTGAAATGGTAAATGCTATGCTTCCATGCTGGTTGCAGTCCCCGCTGCGATGGACTGGCTTTAGATACAGAGACAGCCGAAAGTTCTTTTTTGGCTGTCTCTGTTTCGAATAGACAGACGTTTTAGTTTTTTTTTTTATGAATGGGTGAGTGTGCCCATCGCCATACACACTCATTTATTAGTGTCGGACCTGCTGCTGACAGCTCCGGAGAGGTGAGTAACCTCTTCGGGGACTTTTAGTGTTGGGAGGTGTTAGGGTTAGGCTCTTAGGAAGGGAGGGTTAGGGTCAGAATTAGGGGAAGGGGTGGGATTAGTTTTCAGTTGTTCGGATCGATTGCTATGGGCTCATTGAGGCATGAGCAATCAATATTCCCAACCAGCTCGAAACTGACTGGGAGAGAACTGTCCTATCAGAATAGCGGGGACCCACACCCCATTCCATGCCTATGCTGAACACTGTAATTGCGGGCAGTTCAGGTGGTTCAGGTATAAATAATAAAATCTATATTGCGTCAACAAATATTTAAGATTGATGTTAGAGCTTGTGCGTTAATCAGGATATCTGATCTTTATAAGGCTGGAACACATTAATGTCCTGTGACATCCGCAATGTCTGTGTAACGTGTTGATATGGGAGTTGGATGGGCTGTTAATGTGGAGTGTTTCCACCACATGACATTCTCTGCGTTAGAGCTTGCATTGCTGGGATGCTGCTTGTCTGCTACTGTTGAATTAGACAACATATGGTCTTAATGCTTCTGTGCGTCCTAGTGCCACGCAGGGATCTATGTGGACTTTTGTATGGCCTCCCTATGTTTCAGCGGGCTTCCTTCTAGCACCCCCCACTCCAAAAACATACTGGTTGTTTTAATGGCTTTTGAAGACTTTAGTAGTCTATCTATTTATTAACAGCTGTTTATATAGTGCTATCAGATTACGTAGCATTCTACACAATCAAATTTGGCTGCACCATTGGAGCTACATTCAAAGTTCCCTAACACACCCACACGCTAATTTATTTACCAGCCACGGAGTGTGGGAGGAAACCCACCCAGACAGTGGAAGAACATACAAACTCCACACAAATCAGGCCTGGTCCGGGAACTCATGACCTCAGCACTGTTAAGCTGGCCACACACTAGAGCGATTATCGCTCCCAGCATGTGGCTGCTGATAAACGGGACGATTTCCTCCTGGGGAAAGGTCCCGATATCGGCCCCATACACTGCCACAGGCTGGGAGCGATAATCTCTGCTGCAGTCTCTCCTGATTGGCTGGGTCTCTTAATCTTGACAGGAGACCCAGCTTTAACTGTGACAGGCTGCAAGTGCTCTGTCCTCTCTCTCCTGTCAATCTTGACAGGAGACCCAGCTTTAACTGTGACAGGCTGCAAGTGCTCTGTCCTCTCTCCCTGTGTCTGGCTATATAGCGCTGTATAGCCAGACAGGGGGAGAGAGGACGCAGCGCTGTATTGCCAGACAGGGAGAGAGGGCATGGCGCTGCAGCCTGTCAGTGTGTGGGGTTCTGCAGCAAGATTATCTGCAATGCCCACACACTTCACGATTTTGCTGTCGATAACCGATAATTTTTATTGCAAACCAGCCGATCAGATTATCTGACGGCAGCCATTTTTTTTTAGATAATCGCCCGTTGCTGTCAATTATCGGCACCACACACTAGAGCAATAATTCGGCCAATCCACGATAATTGCTAAATCGGCACGATTATCACTCTAGTGTGTGGCCAGCATTAGGCACAAGTGCTACTCACTGAACCACTGTTCTGCCCTAGAATCTAGAGGTCTGAACACACATTTAGGCACCAGGTTTTTTGACAATTCTATATGAACGGTCGTGAACACACATTGTAACATATGCGATATAACGATTGTCCATTTAAAGTTTTTCAAAAATAGGTTCCTATTAAAAAAATACTGAAAAATGATTATTATTTATTTATCTATAATATCCATTCTAGCATCTGTTTATTTTTATTATTAGGTTTTACTTACCTATTTCAGTTTTCTTTGAGGTCCTCTGTTTTCTCCAGCATCGTGCCTGCTAGCTGGTTGATAAATGGAGCAACCAAAGCTGGTGAGGTCACCTCTTAGCCACTAACTTTTCACCTGCTGAAAATGCAGGGAGAGAAGCTCAGTGCACGAGAGTTACCTTCGCAGCAGTTTCAGTAGGGAAGATAGAGGCCGTGGAGTGACCTCCCCGGTCACCGTGTAGATAAATCTGCTGCTGTTGCTCATCCACATAAATTCGTTCGCTAGGCCCCGATTTCTAATCGCCAGGAGAACTGGTATTTAGTGAGCCCTGCTTTGATCGGGCATAAAAAAATGGGGCGATGTATCACATACATTTGGAAACTAGTTAGAAAATTCTCGACCTGGAGTTAAGATTCAACCAGAAGATTTTCTGTAAAAAACAAACCAAAAAAACCCTTTAATTTTTAAAATGAAGGCAGCCAAATATTATTATTATTATTATTGGCCCGTATTTAGACCTCCGTCTTCTGTGCCCGTCCGTCCGTAACTAACCGATTGAAGTTACTGGGCAAGCGTAGTAATTATTGTACGATATTTACATAGCGTTTCGCTACATATATTGCGTACACGCGGTTTTTAAGACCGCGTGTACGCAATCTACATAGCCAAACCGACGGTCTGAATATGGGCCATTATTATCATCAGTACTATTATTATTATTATTATTATATTATTATTATTATTAATGTGTATTTATAAGGTGCCACAGGGTATCCACAGCTCTGTACAGATGCAATAGGAAAGCCAATAGTTACATATACAATACAATACAAGTACAATACAAAAATAAAATACAAAAATAGCGGAACATTATGTAAGGACAGTAAAGATGCTGGATATGTGTGTAGGAGCAGATGAATAAGAAGGGAGTCGAATACGGGTTCGCTGCTGATAATGGCGGTCATCGTCAGCTAGAAAATCCAAACTACTAAGCAAAAGAGAGGCAGCCGAGAGCATTTGTTGAAATTGTTTTGTTTTCATGTCTGTTCCTTTACCCGTTGGATTGTTTTCTATGATTTTCCAATCTGTGTGTTAATTAGGACATAACGGTCTGTGAGGAGGATTATCTCGCACGTGCCTCTTGCACAAATTAGATGAAGATGAGATAGATTGAAGCTCGCTCCAAATTAACTCTTGCCACGTTGCTGAAACCTCTGTGGCTGAGATGAGAAAGTTTGAAGGCGCCTTAGATTAACGGTTGTATCAGCCAACGGGGCGCGATCCGTCTCTTAGCGTTGTTTAATATCTATTTAGACGTTGTGAAGAAATGTTTGGGATTTTTTGCTTGTGCACCAGCCTCTGTTTGTCTTTAAACCACAATATCCTAATTGGACACTGGCCCACAATTTGGGTCACCAAACCGTTAAAGGGCAATCTCTATAATCCTCTTGTTGCAAATCTGTTTTTTTTGCTAATCTAATATGTCATGCTGCCTTGGATAATGGTTTATAGAGGTACTTTTAACGTCTTTTCCAGCAATATGTCCACTAAATCCGTTTACTTGTTCTCCAAACCCATAGGAACAGTGAGGTTTTCTAGGTGGTGTTACTCAATTGAGAACGGTTGAGGCCTGTACCGGCCAAGGGGGTGCGTCCTGTACCGGCCAAGGGGGTGCGTCCTGTACCGGCCAAGGGGGTGTGTCCTATGAGTAACTCCACCCATGAGTGTGTCTAATGCTGCCAGGAAATCTATTTCTCCATAACAATGGCAGCATCAGTATTTGTTGATTGTTTAATTATCTGTGAATAAATACTTTCAGTATTTACTATGAAGACTAGGGATAATTAGCTTTCCCCTTTTTTTCTCTCCTGTATTTTCTGTACTCCTGGGGTTTCACATACCTTTGAACCAGCAGTGTCCATCAGTTTCTACTATATATTAGATATCTATTGGTAAGTGGCATTAATATCCCGAGCCTTAGTGTCATAATTTCATTGCTTTTTGGAGTTTGAGTGGTAAAGTTGCAAAGGTCTCTGATTCTGTGTCATTTTATCATTTTGTCATTTCTGGACATTTTAGCAGTTTTTATTGTGTATGGAACTATCTATCTATCTATCTATCTATCTATCTATCTATCTATCTATCTATCTATCTATCTATCTATCTATCTATCTATCTATCTATCTATCTATGTGTATATCTATGTGTGTGTGTGTGTGTGTGTGTGTGTGTGTGTGTGTGTGTGTGTATAGCTCCATGTATGAGTGTGTGTGTGTGTATGTAT
>WWET01001759.1:145455-171454 GCA_011038615.1 Limnodynastes dumerilii | reverse complement strand
ATATATATATATATATATATATGTATATATTAAGCCCCAGCACTCTTGCAATTACCCAGCAACTAATCACAACTTTCTATCTTTAAAGTAAGTCAGAGAAAAAAAAATAAAAAAATATATATATATAGACACACACCCATTTGAGCCAATCACAACACAGAGAGAATTTGTCTGATGCCAATCAGCATGCATGGGCCTGAATTATGAAGTTACTGAACGGTCTGTGGGCGGGACTAATATATAGCATTGCTCCTTGCACCAGTGAGCCTCTTTTAAAGCATGCCTGAATTATAGGAATTCGGAGACGTCTATATAGGCATTAATGTAATCTCTGCTCTGGGCTTTATCAGGTCAGAGCAGAAAGTAATTTATATGAACTGCATCAGACCAGGCTTATGTTCAGTGTTATGTGCTACTTTAAATCACCCCCCCGCCTTTCCCCACCACGATAATTCAGAACCGAAAACCGCTATGTGCCATGTCTTGTTCTCTCGCTCCCTTAAAGCCTCCTTTTTGGCCTGTGTTCAGTTCCTGTGCTGTGAACAGGTTTCCAGCGCTGGTGGATATTGCTTTAAAGTGAATTCTTTCCCCTAGGCAGTAATATCCAGGGAGCGTAATGCAGTGTATGTGATGAGAATACAGAGCCAGACCGTGCCAGCTGTTTTGTCAAAGCAGAGATTTTGTAGCTCGAGGTGAAGTTTCAAGTGTAAGAGTTGGGTGCGCACAGGTGGGGAGGAGATGTTAGAGAATCTCCGAGCAATCCATTTCACGCAAGCTGCAGCATGCTGATGTCTGGTGGGCAATGTTCTGCTGGCTTACATTATTGCCTTGGCACGGCTCTGCAGCTATTGCTTCCAAAAAAAAGATGCCTTTCAGTAGTAGAAAATAAAATGTTTAAGTGCAGCCCCGAGCCGCAGGTCCTTACCCCTTTGTGTGGGATCTGCACTTACTCCTTCAGACACGTCTTGCACGGGAGTTTTTCAGAAATCTCCCTGATGGGATGCAGTGGCTGGAATGACAGCTTTTTATTAGCAGACGTGTTTAAACACAGCTAGCCACGAGCGAATCTGGAGTGACATGGCCAGCTAGGCAGGGAGAGGACCTGAATTATTAAATGCAACTGTTTTGTCCAAGGTCAATTAGGAATCCTGGAGCTGGCCCAGAGTTGCCGACGACAACAGCAAGAATGTAAATAAAATAGGCTTTTCTGCACATTGGTATAGCCACAAGGAGAGGAAGGGGGTAAAGTAATAGATAGGATCGGGGAGGGAAAAGGGATGTGGTTGATACAGCCGCCAGTTGTTAATAGTGACGATCTGTGGTGGGCTAAGGTTAGGGCTTAAGGGGGGGGGGGGAGTTAGGGTTAGGCTGTGGGACATAAAGAATTGATGCTGAAACGGAAGGCTGGGGCTGAAGGGGAGGGTTAGGGTTATTTGCAGGAAATGAGGGGTTAAGGATAGGGCTGATAAAGTGGAAGGTTAGGATTAGGGCTAAAGGGTAAGGTTATGGTTTGGCTGCGGGACATGGTGGCTTAGGACTGAAAAAGGGGCAGGTTAGGCTGTGTGACGTGGTGGCTTAGGGCTGAAAAAGGGGCAGGTTAGGCTGTGTGACATGATGGCTTAGGGCTGAAAAAGGGGCAGGTTAGGCTGTGTGACGTGGTGGCTTAGGGCTGAAATATAAGGTATGGGCTGAAGGGAAAGTTTAGGGTTAGGCTTTGGAAAACAGAGCGTTAGGATTAGATTTAGGTTTAGAGGAAATGTGTGGACAAATGACTACTGAAAAGGTAGTGGATCAGTGGAATAGCCTCCCATCTGAGGTGGTAGAGACCAACACAATAGCTCAAATTAAACGTGCTTGGGATAAATACACGGATGTCCTAAATCTTTCACTAAATGAAGGATGAATGGAGACTAGAGTCAGTGGACTGGATTCACAACAACGCAGTTATCTCCGTGTGGAGATACCACGCTGCTTAGTAACTTTTTAATGCTATCTACGTAGCGTTTCGTTACGTAGATTGCGTACATGCGGTCTTTAAAGACTCGCCGGTTCAGTGCTCAGGGGAGTAAGTAACTATTCGAAATTGTATTTCACACAAAATATTTCTGATGTCTTGGGTTACACCAGAACATGCGGCATCTTGTCTGCAAAGGTCATCCAGAAATGTGTTCTTACACATCTTAACCATTCAAAAGGCACCAGTCATGTTCAGAAGGCAGCAGGATCTTCAAAAGGGACAGAGTTTAGCCCTTTATAACAGAGACGACTTTTACCTTTTACCCGGTAGTTGTGCTTTTTAGTTTTTTGTTTTGCAGGTTTTTGTTAAATTTGTGCTTAGGGTATTTTTTGGCATCTTGTCGGGGAGCTCTGTCTGTAGCAAAGTGCACAGTGACTAATAATAAAATCTCTGCTGTCTGTATATGTGTTGGGGCTGTAATGAAGAGAAGAATATTATTTAGAAGCATAGAATAGACACCTGATAACAAGCACTGGTCTTATCAACTACCTTCTCAGTAATGAGGATCCCTTCTATCATATACCTCTCTCCCTCCTGTACCTGGTTATATTTTATCTATCATATCCCTCTCTCCCTCCTGTACCTGGTTATATCCCTTCTATCATATCATCCTCTCCCTCCTGTACCTGGTTATATCCCATCTATCATATCCCCCTCTCCCTCCTGTCTCTGGTTACACCCCTTGATATATGTGAAAGCTGCTATCATATTCCCCTCTCCCTTCTCTGCTCCAAGCTCTACATATTTAGTTCCTCTAGTCTGTCTCTGTATGTTGTGTGACACAGGCCATGCACCATTTTAGTTGCTCTTCTCTAATACACTTATGTCCTAAAGTATTGTACACCCTCAGTGTCACATATACAATGACTGGTCTGACATGGTCACAGCAGAAGGATTAGATGGGTATAGCTTTAATACCTGCACTCTTCCCTGTAATGTGTAGACAATCCCCTTGATCAGTATAGTTGTGTGCATGGAAGGCGCCCCGGGGTGCTCAGATCTGAGAGCTGAATCATGCTTGTTTTTCCTGCAGCGATCAATAATCACTCAACAGAACTCTACAGCTCCAGACAGCTCCCGTTTTGCATTATCGTGTCCCTGGGTCTGTTAATGGACTTCTAACAGGCAATGATTTGTAATGAAGAACTCAGGACGTTCTGCAAACACAGGCTTTTCCCCCAAACGGGTTAACTACATAAAGCATCTGAAAATATAGAGCGTCGCTTCCTCTTCATATGAGAAGCACCATCGCCGGCTCACATGGTCACAATTAAAACATGGTGTGCTGATCTTTTGAAGATAGATTTTAATCGAATATTCATTTTCAGTATTGCCAGCAGCAGTTTCTTGCAAGGATTGAGGCTCGTTCTTCCCATGTTATCCTTACACACACTGGAGCTTAAATAGATTAATTAGATTTTTCATCCTCCATGTAATGGACACATTCAGGATTTGTCCTTCTTATTCCCGTCTACTAGCACATAACAGAGTCCCGTGCAGGCGGACTGCGTCCAAAGCAGGGTTGGAAAAAAAACAGGTTTATTGAAACCTCCAAATGTTTTTTTTGTGTTTTAAACCTTTTATGTTTTTTACATTAATGTTTGAATAAGAAAATAATATTCCTGTTTATTATATTAATACTACTGTAAAACATTGCAATCTACTAGAAACCTTGATCATCCATGATTTAATGCTTTCTAACTTTAATCCAGTCAAAACCATTTTTATTTACTGCCTATATCTGAATATATAGATTGACTAAACATTTTAAAACATACAAAGTACACTCAGAGATAGATGAAACTGAAAATAAGATTAAGTAAATGTTAAGCATTAGTCCTACTTAGTTAGGGGAGGAGCTTGTGGGGTCTTAGCTGATGCTAGGTGGATTTAGTATCTCTCAGATCTGGTACAACCTTCCTTTTTGGTCGTGTGTGTGTGTGTGTGTGTTTGTGTGCGCGCGTGTGCGCGTGCGTGCTGCATTGGTTCAGCTCACGCCAAAGAAGACCACAGGCAAAAATAATATGGAATAATAGCTGGGGGATTCCCTTATAATAGCTTTTTTTTTTTTAGGAATTAGTGTTTTATTTTTTGAAGTTTAAGGGCAGTATTCAGTGATTCGTTTATTTTATGTAGGCAATTATATGCACGGCCGGGGCAAGGAAACCCCCACCAACAACCCCGACACCCCCCTCTCCTGGACGTGCGGTCGGTAACTTATGAGTCCCTAGATCGCTCTATTCTTTCCGTATCTACTTACATGCGTATATATGTGCTCCGTCCGTGCGATTCTTTATAACTGCGTCTCCTTGCGTTCATTTAAATGCCTGTCCCCACCCACTTTTATGTAAATTTTCAAGCACGTTTTTCTACGTCGCCCATCCGCACGTATATACCCAAGTGTGATTCACATGCCCGTGCCTAAAGCATATATGAGCGTATATTCAACGTAACTTAGGTAAATATAGTTACTACGCCTGCACAGTTGATCCAATCCTATAAATACGCAAAGAATTGCCCGTGAAAATGGTTTTCTGAACACTGGCCTAAGTTATCTTTTAAATGTTGGGTTAAAACCAGCCAATCCTGGCACCGAGACTTCACCTGATTCGCCCACGTGGACGATACACCACATTAAAGCAAGTGCTAATTTAATTTTACATCACGGAGCTGCTTATTATGCCTTGAAGTCTGTTAATGAACACACAGTGCTTAGTGGGCTTAGCTCCCCAAAGAGCGGACTAATTAAACACCAGAGACTGCATCATAGAATCGGGGACAGCCAATCGGATGGGGTCTTCATTCCTGGGGAGGGAAGCCTTATTTCCTGCATGGTAATGATCTATTTCAAAGCAACAAGACATGTCACAAACAGGACTGGGTTATGTCTTCATTAAGATCAGTTGTACTGAATATAGATGAGCTGCTGTCTGACGTTTGCAGCTTTTGATGAAATTGATTTATTTCCTTTGCTTTTTGTGAATTGAGGACTTCTAGTATGGATTGTTTTGGTAAAATACATATACTGTTAACCTGGAATTCCGCTGCGGGGCCCATTAGACCACGTATGCATGTTAAAAGCCTCTGAATAATGCTAGAAGAAGCCAGTGTACTGATTTTAGACTAACGCTGGTCCCTCACTAGAGCAATTATCGCTCACGGCAGGAACATACAGGATTGGTGTGGAAGGCCAGTTAGAATGTCATTTAATTGACAACATGACCCATTCCATTAGGTATAAAATACTCTGCTCCTCAGTTTCCAACAGTCAGTTACTATGGTAACCACCTTTGTTAGAGACAAATAGTTCTTTAAATATCAGTTATTTTATTTAAACCAGGTGAGTGACAGTTTGAAGCTCAGGAGCGGATTAAATTGTACAAAATGGAATGGGTCATGTTGGAGGGTGTGCAATAGTACGACCAGTGTATGAATGTCGATTACAATAACCTCAAATGTGTTGTTTCCCTGACAACGCAAAGGTCGACCGTATTATTAAATAAACCTTAGTGTTGCCGACACCGTCTTGTACGAACACTAATCGTTACCGCTGCCTAACCCTAACCGCTATACAAAGAGGAAGTATAGTAATCACCCATCTGCGTTGAGTCCAAGGGCCAGATTTACCGAGCTGCAGGAAAGGAAAAGTAGAGATGTTGCCCATAGCAACCAATCAGATTCTGAATGACATTTTATAATATGTAATAGGAAAGTGAGAGCTAGAATCTGATTGGTTGCTATGGGCAACATCTCTACTTTTTCTTTCCCGCAGCTTAGTAAATCTGGCCCCAGAATTGGAGATCAGACAGATCATCACGGTCGATGCTGAAAGTTTCAGAGCCGACGTCCAATGGCGGTTTTTTTATTTTATTATTTTTTGGGAAGTTTTTTTTCTTTAAGGTTGTTGGGCTTTATTCACACATCGGTAGCTCCTGCTTCTCAGGTGCGGAGTTTTAAGAATAAACTTACCGTAGATTGACTTCGTGCAGCCTTTAAAGATCAGGCAGGAAGAGGCGTGCCGCGGTAGGGGGGAGTTTTTAGGAGTGGGTGGGGCGAGGGGAGGGAAGAGTAGGGAAACTTACGTGTGTATTCTCCTCCTTCTTAAGAAGGTTACCAGGCCTGCGCTAGGGCACTCTCAAATTTCCTAGGTTCATAAAATAAGGGGAAGCAAGGGGTGGCGTCGGAAGAAGCTATAAGTACTGTTCTCCTTCGGGCTTGTGAATCAGGTCCTTTATTAGTATATACACACCTTGGGCTGTATGCTGAAACACGGACATATAACATATACGGTTGGAGTTTAATGTTTTTGACTCTTGCGCATGCGCAGTAAATTTTCAACGTAATCTACGTATCTTTTCCATACGTTGGTTGCGTATACGTTATATGTCCGGGAGTCTGCATACGGCCCCTTGAGCTCATCACCAAATCTCTTATTATAGAAATACGCCTAGAAGTAGAATTCAGATGACATATTAGGTGTAAGTTATGTGTCTCTATGTTGTGCATAGACCACACGATATGTCCCCGCTCCTGCTCCCTTCATCCTCGATCAGTGTAACTGAGCGGTGTTCTTGGGTGTTTGTCTGGTGTTTCCAGATTGGGAGAACGTCCATAAAATAGATTTCTGTGGGTAATGCATGGATTCTGTGCATGAGGAAAGGTCAGGGCTCAGAAGACAGACCGATAACCTGACATTGCTACATGAGGCTGTCACGTTCCTTTTATCACTGTCCGAGTCATTCATTTATAGTAACTTCTGTGTGCTGCCTAGTAGCACCCCCCTGGCAGCGCTTCTGCTCTGTGAAATGTCCAGGGTGGAATTCTGGATTCATTAGATCCATAATTCTTCTGGGAAAGCAGCACCAACCCATGTGCAGCATTCCAAAGGGGGGTATTTTCCGATCCCCATGATTGGAAAATGCCCCCTTACAGTAAGTCTTTTTCCAATCTATTGACTGGTCAATTTTTAGATTGTAACCGGTGTAATGGTCCAGTGCTGTGCACAGTGCCTTTTCTAGACCTAGCAGAGCCCCCTTTCCTCCCCCCCCCTCATCCATACTTTTACTTTCATCCCTTTGTATGTGTCCAGCCATCTGTTTCTGCCAATTGTTGTGTGTTCAGCCTCCTTTTGTGCCCCTTATGTGTTCAGCCTTCTTTTGTGCCCCTTATGTGTTCAGCCTCCTTTTGTGCCCCTTATATGTGTTCAGCCTCCTTTTGTGCCCCTTATATGAACTTTTTTTTAATTAGCAATCTGAACTCGCTCACCTGTCTTTACCTTCTCCCTCTTGCTTCTTCCTCTGCGGCGCAGTGCTTGATTCAGCTTAACTGTATTGGATAAACAGGGCTCCTACGGGAACCCTTTAGGACCAAATCTATTCCCATGAATAACGCTGCCTCATAGCATTATTCAATAAAAAAGGTTTGATCTTACAGGGTTCCCGTAGGAGCTCTGTGTATTTAGTGTGAGACCGCGGCCCGGGGGTCATCTAAGGGCATGTCTCCCCCACCCCTAGAAACGGCCTTGGCTGTGCTACCGTCCGTTTTATTAGGTGGAAGTGCAGCTGGAAAGCGCTCTGCGAATGTACAGAACTACAGCACATCCTTGTGCCCTGCGCTAAATGGGTGATCCACGATATGTAAATGAGAAAGTGGGCTTGTCAGGGCTGCTGCTAGGCCCAGTAGCAGCCCGGAGTCCCAGCGCTTCCTTCAAAATCTTGCACCATGTCAGGGGACGGTATACGTGTAAGACGCAGGTCATTTTCTGTCAATAAATATCCATGTTTGTAATATAAACCATGTCCCAGACATGGGAAAAAAATATAGAAACAAGAAATTTGAATGATTTCGGTCCGGATTTACAGTTACGTAGTTTTCGTCTTACGTACGTTGCATTAAGAATTGAGCTACTACGCAATCTACGTACCGTTTCTGTTCGTAGATTGCGTAAGCACGGTCTATAGACATAAATAAGTTACTACGTATGCGTGATAGCTCAATTCTTAAAACAACGTACTTAAGACGAAAACTTAGTAACTGTGAATCCAGACCTTCATTACTTTAAAAAACTATTTTGGTCAGACGTCTACATTGCCCCCCGCCCTTTTTTTTCTAGGGTCTGTATAGAAGCGCTCAGGAATTTTTGAAATCTGCAAAAAAAAAACCCAAAACAAACATTTGAAGTATGTAAACCTGTATAATCTTCTGCATTACTCCTTGCACAAATCTATTTGTGTGTTTGAAACGAGCGCCCTTTTTTTTTTGCTATGTCCTCTTCAGAGTCACACATGGTATCGGAAACACATGGCTCCTGTCTGCCGGTTGTACAGAAGTGAAGGTGCCATTTCCTAAGGGCCCTTGTGCAAGGACAAACGTTTGCGATGGGCGTTAGACTTGCATAACCCTTAATAACGATGCAGCATTTCCTAGGTCCTTTATACTCACCTGGTTAATCGACCACCAGCGGTTCTTATTAATGCATTTATAAAAACTGGCCCATGTACAGTGACAAATAGGCGTCCGCTGGGATTGGCGACGTCACGTTAATAATAGGATCTGATTTATTTTCGGAAATGGGGGAGGGGGGAGGATTATTTGTTCCTGGGATCTATTATGAGAGGTGTCATCGCCCAATGCACTGACCCACTTCTGTAAGAATTTCTGCTTTCTCAATTCGGTCTTTCAGGCTTAAATGTTGTTATTATGTGTTGCGGCTCGTGGTACAGCCGACGTGGAACCTTTGTAAATGGCCTAAGGGGTGTGGTTCGCCGTTATGAAGCCGCAACACCAGAGCTTTTTTGCGGCTGCAGTTAAGATGGCGTGGACACTGCGATTGGTCCACCAGTGACCAGTAGAATTATCTCTTGACCCTTACCTTAACCCTCACCCTAACCCTCCCCTTCTGTCAGCCGATCCCTCCCCTGACCTTAACCATCCTTGCCCTGCAGTCTAAACCTTAACCCTCCCCTCTCTGTAACCCAACCACAACCATGTCCAAATAAGGCCATTCGCTGTGGCACCCGTTTTGGAATTAAGTTTATTTTAATGATAAAGATGTTGGCAATGGTACAGCCAAAATTAAACTGTCATCTGTATCGTTGCCAAAAAAAACAGGCTTTTGGGACTGCTATCGCATCCTTGGCCTAAGTGCAGGATCTACCGGTGGCAAAAAATGATCTCACGTGTGATGCTCTCAGGAGATCTGGAAAACATGCCGGGTTTGGCCACCTCTGGCCTAAGGGCTAAACAGAGAGATCCGTTCATGCTCTGGCGCTGCCGTACTGGCTACTGGTTGCTTCACACGTGCTTGGCGGCTGTAGGGACCAGCTTTAAGCGTGAGAAGCGCTGTGTTCTCTTCATCGCATTACTGGCTGCTCACTTCCTGGTGTTTGCTGGGAATAGATCTCTGCTTTTGTAATATTATTACATCTTTTTGTTGTTTTGCATGTTGCAGATTTTTATTTATTTTTTTGTGTGTTTAGATACAAATTTTTTTTTTTTTGTAAGTCCTTCACCACCACGATCGGCCACAATACATCGCTCTGCATAGACATGATGAGGGGTAGGTGCACTTACGGTACAGGATGCAGCTTGGTTTAATAAGAGCAGACAGGAAGCCGCTGTTCGAGTGCTTCCTCATTCAGTGCTTTAGGCTTCCTCTTTCTGTGATTACATGAAATGTGAAGCCCCAGAATAAGGAAGTCGCAGGAAGACAAGCGTGTGTTATGAGACTGCTTCAGCAACCCCTGGCTGTTAAGCTGTTGTGTTGCTACGGGCTGCTGGCAGGACATGCTGGGAAATGTAGTTCGTCGACGGCTGGCGCGTTTTAGCATCCTTCAGGTTGTCATCGTGCTCCACGGTGCTGGATAAGAAGGTAAACGGGGCATGCTTGAAATGGGAGATACAGTGGTATGGGGGAAACCACTTGTACAAGAGCTTGCAGTCTAATGGGAACAAGGCACTATTAAGGTGACAGGCGTGCAGGTGGAGACAGTTGTGGAAATAGGGTAGGTGGGAGCCAGTAGGGTAGCTATTAAGGAATGGTAGATGTCCGCTTGTACCAGTGGGTGTAGGTTAGGTGTGAGTATTATAAGAGGGAGAGGGGTAGGTGTTACTATTACAGGTGGGATTATGGTACTTGTGAGGGTGTAACAGAGCTACGCTCCCATTACTTTTCATCACGTAGCGTATTTTCTAGACACTCGCCTCGTTCGTATGTACTTTGGCCGTTTTACACTTGCCAAACCCTACCTTAACTTTTCAAAGCGTAACTACTGAAGTACGTAAAGGCTTCACGTACATAAGTGTCTAAGCCACGCCCATACTGTATGATTTAAATGCCTCACCCCGCCTCCAAAGTGTAATTACGGGTATCGTATGGTCACGCAATTACGCTGTTGATACGAGGCTGGTACGTGCACTCGGCGTTAAGTGGCGTAACATCTGACGCGCACATGCACCGTGCATACAAAATAGCGTTTTTACGGCTAGCGTAAACGTGCTCATACACTTAGTTCTGGATTTACCCCTATGAGCGTGTGCCAGTGTTGGGCAGTGCATTTGTGTATGTGTAGGACAGGTAAGACGTGTGAGTAGTGAAAGTTGGGTATGTGCGAGAACGTACCAAGAGGATAGTTTAGGAGGAGGTGTCAAGAGTCAGAGGTGAATCTAAAAACTATAGGGAGATTACTGGGATATTAGGGCTTAGAGACAACTTGTCCAACCGGTGGCTCTCCAGGTCTTATGAGACTACATCTCCCAGCATTCTTTGTCAGGTATCAGCTATGACTATGCAATTAAAGCATGCTGGAACTTGTAGTTTCAGAACACTCGGGCAGCCACAGGTTGACCAGGCCTGGCTTAGATGTATGAAGGCTTTGAAGGTAAGGAAGAGCAATTTTGAAGTATTTTTTTGTTCATATGGAGGCCTAGCGAGAGCGACGTGCGATGAGGGAGTGTACTTGCGGCACTGAGACTATCCTCGGAACGGAGCAGAATAAGACGGGGATCGATTGGACCGGCCAATGAGATGGGGTGGGAGCAGTTTGCAGGGTCTGGCATGATGGCTTATCTTGTGGTATTAAAGTTGGGCAGACATTTTATTAAATGTGACCTGTGCGTATTATTAAAGCACCTGGTTAAACACAAATACTGCTTCTATCACCTTTTTAATGTTGTCCAGTTGCCTTAAGTACCACCAGACAGTGGCCCAGATACGACCAGTGGCACTAGTACAACCAGTTGATCTAGAAGACTGGCTAGTATGTAAAGGACGTGGGCTTGGTAGAGGCAATGCCTGTGTTAGTGTGTCGGAAAGATGATAGCGGTTCTTTAGAGTTACAGTGGCCTTAAAAGCGGGGTCTCTCCTGGTGGCTCTCTGCAAGTGTGGGGGGCAGATGCTGGTGGGACGGTCTGGTGTACCATGGATGAGGGAGACGGAGCTGCAATGTCAGGTAGAATAAGGGCTGCGTTCCTGTAGAGATAACAGATCAGGCAGGACAAGGATTGTTTTAGAAGATAATAGAGGTTTAGTAAAGGTGATTGCTGCCAATGAATCGATGAATGTAGTAACAAAATATCATCGATTACTGATCACCTCCTTTAATTATGAATACAAAAACAAAACAAAAAAAAAGGTGTTCTCAATCTCCAATAAATGTAATTATTCAACGGCTAATGATTTTTATTTCTTAGAGGAAGTGCATTTACAGCCCCATAAACGTGCCACGTGATCCTCTCTCATCCCCTCATTTTACTTCCTGCTGCAAAACCTGTATGGTCAGTGTAGCCCCTTTAGAGATGACACGTAGGAAGATCGCACAGGAGCTGGTCCACAGCTGCTCTTCCACGTTCTTTGTTTTATGTGGAAGCGGGATGTGATTCTGCATTGCGGCTGCGCAGGACGGGATTGATCACAAAGTGTGACGCAAGGCTACCCTTTTGCCTGGGTCCGCATCCGTATGCTCTGCGCTAGTGGCACGGGCTGTTCCACGATACAGTGATTCTGCTAGACGTGGCGGCAGCCCGGAGTCACTGCCCTTCCTCCAAAACCTTGCACCATCTCTGGGTGGTATAATTTTAAGGCACAGGACGTTTTCTATCTATAAATGACCCTATTTGTAATATAAGCAGTGCCCTACACATGTAAAATATGAAGAAAAGAAATGCATTAATAATGACTTCATTAACAAAAGTTCCAGGCATTGACTACAGAGCAGTATGTTGGCTCAGTGAGTAGCATTGTGTGTCACAGTGCTGAGGTCATGAGTTCAATTCCCGGACTAGGCCTTATCTGTGTGGAGTTTGTATGTTCTCTCTGTGTCTGTGTGGGTTTCCTCCGGGTGCTCCAGTTTCCACCCACACTCCAAAAACATGCTGGTAGCTTAATTGGCTGCTGAATAAATTAACCCTCGTATATATGTGTGTATGTTTTTGTTAGGGATCTTAGAATGTAGCTCCAATAGAGCAGGCACTGATGTGAATGTGAAATATTCTCTGTAAAGCATTACGTCATCTGATAGCACTATATAAAAACCTGTTCATAAACAAATATCAATGCATATTGTGCATTTTTCTGACAGGGATATATATCTCATATCCCTTTCTCACTGAGCCAAAAACCCGGGATATTGCCGGGTCAAGCCCTGATGACCCGGGTTGAGGCTTAGTGTCTAATTACCTCTACCCACCTCAAATGGCCCAGGACCAAAGTAGTGTTTTCCTGGGTAGCCGTCAGTGTGAAAGGTGAGACGCAGTTTTGTTTTTTTTACCTTGGTCTAACAGAAGGCCAGTGGAGGGAGTAGTGAAGACGGGGATCTGCCAACGCCGCGATACTCATGGCACGGCTTCGGCTACACATCGGCCGGGATTAGTCACTGATGCCTGCTTAGCCGAAGCCACGCTAAATAAAAATAAAATGCTGCACAAAAATAATTTATTAGACAACTGTCATGGTAACAACTCAATGTCTAAGAGAACATTGCCGATCCGTGAACGCTGGTGGCATATCAGTGGCAGCATGTGTGGAATATCGGAGCAACAAACCACACCCCGTTCCAGGCTCCCGTAGTTCAGGACATTTCTGCACGTTTCGGTAGCCTTTGGCTGACGGAAGTCAGTCTGCGCGTGTGGGAGTGGCTAAAATACGGACACGCTGAGAGCTGGTTAGTGCGGCCCGGCGCTTGCAAATTCCCCCAGATATTTTACTGGAGGATCCCTTAATGTCCGACGTTTCGATCCGTTCCTTCTTGTTTCTTAGAGGAACCCCATTAGAGGAACAGCGATGCGAGGTTTTCAGAAAGCACCTAGAAAATATCACCTGGAGAAGGAAACCAGGCTCCACATTCTATACTCAGGAGGGAGGGGAGACAGACATACCCTGAAACTGGTTATTCCTCATTACTGAAATCACTGGAGAGATCTACTTGTATCCTCCGGCATTTTGTATTTCTGAACTCGGGAACTTGTTCTTCCCTGCCGCAAACTATATTCTTCAATGTCCTTTAACAAAAACATATACACAGTGCAAGCTTCTATACCCATCAACACGCTGGCACCGTACAGAGAATCGCTATATAACAGCGCTTTTCAACTTTTTTTTTTGCAGTGTACCAGTTACCTCCTATAGAATCATGTCAAGTACCACTTACACACTATGGGCCTTATCCAGAGGCTCGGTGGTAATACGCCGGGTGTATACGTAAGTCTAAAAAGACTATCTGCAGATGTTTCCCGGCATAGCTGCGTAAACACCCGATCCTGGATCGGGCGTCCGTAGCTTCAGCGTAGTAACGCTGGAGGGGGCGTCCACCAGCTTTACTACGCGGAAGTTATGGCAGGTAGGCGGGGGGGGCGGCGTTAACGTACTAATGCCGCCATCCCAGCATATTAACAGTCGTTCACGGCGGCTGAAGTTAGGGTAGCCTTCAGCCGGCGTAAGCGACTGTTTATACGCCGGGGCAAGGGGGAGTGTCGGGGGAGGTAAACCGCTCAGCATACCATCGTAGGTCTGGATACGGCCCTGTGGACTCACTGTATTGACACTTCTTAGGTGCAAATGTTTAGTAAATAACATTCTGAGCATGTGTGGTGGGTCATTTACACACTATACGTGCCAGCTCCTTTCTCTGATGTCAGAATTGCACGTTATAACTTGTAACACTTGTTTAAGGCGTCTGCTGGGTTGGAGTTGCGCGTAGGTGACTCTTGGTTTCATTAACGTTATTGTTAGAACTTACGTGACCTTAGACTGGTCTTGTCCGTGTCTCAGCGAGTGCCTGCAGGTTCTGAATGTAGATATTGCCTGGTCCGCTGTGCACAGCATTATTAGACTGTGTCTGTGTCCTTCAAATCCAGACTCCCCGCACCCTTGCTCCACTCAAGCAGGCCAAGAGCTGGTCTCTCAGCTGGAATAACTGGCCCTGATTCATTCATGGTATCACTAGCAAGCTGTATGGACTCTATAGGTTACAACAGTGGTCGGAAACTGGGGTAAATTACCCCAAATGGGGTAAAAATGAAATTCCTGGGGGTAATAGCCGGGCATACATACGAATCTATATGCATGTCCGACTGTGTCTCGGCAGCGCAACCGTCCATTACCCCCAGGAATTTCATTTCATTGCATATTGCAATCGGCGGGTGTTTAAGAGTTCTAAAAAATAAAATAAAAAAAAGGCTGAAGGTGAAGGGGCACAGTATGTGATGAAGGGGGACAGTATATGATGAAAGGCTGCAGATGAAGGGGGACAGTATGTGATGAAGGGGCAGCAGATGAAGGGGGGACAGTATGTGATGAAGGGGACAGTATGTGATGAAGGGGCAGCAGATGGAGGACAGTATGTGATGAAGGGGCAGAGTATGTGATGAAGGGGCATCAGACTGTCACTATATCATTTTGAAATACTGACACTAATAGTTGCCTGGACGTCACATTATCACTGGCTATACCACACACAATTAAATTTTGAATTCAAATAATTAATAATATATGATTTCCTTCCTTTCAAATTAAGGGGGTAACGTCAGCGAATCTAAATATATTTTGGGGTAAAAGGTAAAAAAAGTTTCCTGACCCCTGGGTTAGAACATTAGTCGGATGTATGGCCCCTGTATACAGTCCTGAATGCTGCAGCTGGCTGTATTTACACCATGCTGTAGACCCTGCGTCTTGTTCTTGGGTCACTAGTAAGCTGTATGGACTCTGGAACACTAGTAAGCTGTATGGACTCTGGAACACTAGTAAGCTGTATGGACTCTGTATAGTATTCTATAGATTGGAACACTAGTCAGATGTATGGACTCTGTACAGTATGCTATAGATTAGAACACTAGTCAGATGTATGGACTCTGTATAGTATTCTATAGAAAAGAACACAAATCAGATGTATGGACACTGTACAGTATTCTATAGATTGGAACACTAGTCAGATGTATGGACTTTGTACAGTATTCTATAGATTGGAACACTAGTAAGCTGTATGGACTCTGGAACACTAGTAAGCTGTATGGACTCTATATAGTATTCTGTAGATTAGAACACTAATCAGATGTATGACCTCTCTATAGTATTCTACTCTGTATAGTATTCTATAGATTGGAACACTAGTCAGATGTATGGACTCTGTATAGTATCCTATAGATTAGAACACTAATCAGATGTACGGACTCTGTATAGTATTCTATAGATTGGAACACTAGTCAGATGTATGGACTCTGTAGAGTATGCTATAGATTTTAACACTAGTCAGATGTATGGACTCTGTATAGTATGCTATAGATTTTAACACTAGTCAGATGTATGGACTCTGTATAGTATTCTATAGAAAAGAACACTAATCAGTTGTATGGCCTCCGTGTACAATCCTAAAATGCTGCAGCTGGCTGTATTTATACTGTGCTGTAGACCCTGTACCTTGTTCCTGGGGCCTTCTGACAATTTGTGGGTTTTGCTTCATTTCAGATCCCGAGGAACGAGCTCCTCCCCACCTGGAGTAAAGGGGATTCTCCAAACCACTTGAAGAATCACCTCTGCTGGTAAATATTTGCTCAGCTGTCCCCTCTTTACACGTTAGCATTCGCATGACAGCAGACCTGCATGCAGAGACCTGTGCCCTTCACTGAATATTCCTCCCCTGAGTGTTTTTTGGCCTTTTATTTCTTAATGTTCTTCCAGGTGACACACTATAGGAATATGTCTAAATATTGGTCATAAATATAGGTATTACTGCAGGTTTAGCCGCCCTCCTCCTCTCCAGACTGTGCTGTTCCTAGCTAGCAAATCCGCATGTGTTCACAAGATGTCTCATTAGAAGATGGAGGTTGTCCTTTGGGCTCTTTTATTGTTGTATATATATATTTTATTTCTCTTTATTGTTGTTTCATTCAGACAATGGCAAGTACATTTTTATGAGCAAAATAATACAGAGATGCGATATGGCATTGCATCTACATTCAGGTCACTGTCAGGCCCTAAATTTGTAACGGGTACATTTTAACAGGCTCATAATAGCTAATTATTTTGTAATGTCCTCTCTGCATATGGTCCGTGTATCACAGAGTAATAACTGCGCTGTAGATCATTAGCACTGCCTCAGGGTGTTTGCTGAATTGATATGTTTCCAGTGCTGTAAATATCTGTCTGATCGCTGTGAGCGATTACTGGCCTCATCATTCGGTTATTGGTAAATCGGACCAATAAAGGTGGCGATTATCGCTCCCAGCATGTGGCTGCGAATAAACGGGACGATTTTCCCCTGGTGAAAGGTCCCGATATCGGCACCATACACGCAGCAGGGCGGGGGCGATAATCTCTGCTGGAGAGCAGCCTGTTGGCTTGCTGCAGTCTCTCTCTGGCTGGGTCTCCTGTCAATCTTGATAGGAGACCCATGCAGCCAGCTTATTGGTTGGCTGCAAAAAAGAAAAAAAAAATCACACAGGCTGCTGCACGGTGTCCTCTCTCCCTCTGTCTGGGCATAGAGCGCTGTATAACCAGACAGAGGGGGAGAGGACACAGCGCTGCAGCCTGGCTCTGCAGCGCTCTGCCCTCTCACCTTCTGTGTTAAATGTCTATTAAGCAGTCATTTTACACATAGGGAGAGAGGGCAAAGCACTAGGAACCTCCAAAAATCGCAGCTAGGGTCCAATTATCATTTAGGAATTCCAAAAGATGTGATAATCGGGCCCTAGCGTTTTTAGATGGTTTTATCGCTGTAGTGTGTGGCCAGCTTTAGTTCAGCCCACACCTGCTGCATGTTTATAATCAATGAATGTGTGTTTTTAAATGAAACAAATAAAAGCTTTTTTATTTTACCCTATGCTGATTTTACATTTTGTGCAAGACTTTAACCTTGTAAAGATGTCATTATTTGGTTAGAGTTTGTGAAGGTTCTTATTGTATTTATATTTATTTAAAATTTTGTGAACAAACACCATTGCATTTACTTATATTTAACTGTATTGGTTGTTGGTGTTGTTTTTATTTTTATTTTTAAGATGCTTCTTTTTTATTGTTTTATAAAAGTCTCTATATGTAGTGCATCATTGTATTTCTAACTTCATGCAGTATGCGTTTATGTGTATTGTAAAGTATGTCATGATTATTCTTATTTTAAGTTCTATTTTTAATGGTTACTTTAGTGTAAATATGTTAATGAGTGTATGTGCTATTTTTATGGAAAAAAAATCCTTTAATTTTCCAAAGCCGTGCGTTTAGTTACGTATCTTTGAATCATAAGCAATTTAGGCACCTAAACAGATTCACAGGTAATAAAGTCCGCATGTACCTAATTATACGCAGGAAAGACTTACGACTTTATGTAGCACTTCCAACACAAGGGAAGTGTTTAATCGGATTCTTTATTTTCTCTGATTTGGTAATGCGGATTTTTCGCGTGCATATATTTAGGTAAATTCACAATTTTACTCTTAACTGTGAATCAGGTCCTTTATAATTAAAGAGAAGCTAACAGCAGGTGAAACTGCAGCTGATTAAAAAGAGGCCAAAGTGTATTTTTAATTCTGTTTCCATTATTGAAGTCATATCGGACCGGATCCAGTCCGTGTGCTTTCCGTGCGCGCGGGGGTCTGAAATTACGCGAGACAGAGGGGAATGCACACCCCCTGTCACTCCCCCCTCTCTCAGCTTACGCTGCCATAAGCCTGCCTTAAATGCGACGGGCGGATCAGCAGAACCACTGATCCGCACAAATGTGGGAGCCTCCTCCCACACTGTATACTTTGCATGCTTCCCCGTGCCCACTTTAGAGTGCGGAGGGAAAGCACAGACTATTAGGATGCAAATGGGCCCGCTACGCTAGTGTTAATATATCCCTAGCATAACATATGGAGGGCGCATGCCTTGCGTGCGTAAGTGACCTGATGTGCGCAGGTCTGAATCCGGCCCTACTACTCTAAATACAATGAAACCAATTTTTACTAATTAAAAACAAAGAAATGGAAAAATGCGTCAAGCGGCTCTCATTCAGACTCACTAGGAAATAAATAGAGCTGGATGTGACAGATGAAAGAGCAGTATGAAATAAAAGAGAGACTCATCAAAATCCCCCCTCCCCCCCTCCAATCTCTTCTGCTGAAGGCTAATTTTGGACCCAAGCCTTTAGGTGTCAAGGAAAAAAATTGTAATTATAGGGTCCATGTAAGGCTTCTTTCTTGTGAGCAATGGAGGAAAGGCTGGGAGACATTGCACAGAAGAAAGGAAATTGTCTCTGCTGTTGCAGCTGGACCTTGCTGGACTTGCCTTTTAATCTAATAAGGATGTTAGCTGACAAAGTAATAAGAAAGGGAGCTTAATATAGAGGACACACAAGAGAAAATTGTGGCCCTGATACAATGGCTTCTTGGGGACACCTCCACAGATTAATATTTAGTGTTTATTGCAGGTTAGGAGACAGTGGACTGAATCATTCGTTCTGACTCTTTGCGAATGGATCGGTGAGTAACAGGGGGCCGGATTCAGAGCTCCGGCCGCAATGCAATTGAGGCCGGAGTTCTGCGAAAAGTGCTACTGTGCATGCGCAGTAATTTTGGAACGTAATCTACGTTACTTCTTGCAATGTAGATTGCGTACACTGCATGCCAGACAGAGGGAGAGAGGACACAGCGCTGTATAGCCAGACAGAGGGAGAGAGGACACAGCGCTGTATACCCAGAGAGAGGGAGAGAGGACACAGCGCTGTATACCCAGAGAGAGGGAGAGAGGACACAGCGCTGTATACCCAGAGAGAGGGAGAGAGGACACAGCGCTGTATACCCAGAGAGAGGGAGAGAGGACACAGCGCTGTATACCCAGACAGAGGGAGAGAGGACACAGCGCTGTATACCCAGACAGAGGGAGAGAGGACACAGCGCTGTATACCCAGACAGAGGGAGAGAGGACACAGCGCTGTATACCCAGACAGAGGGAGAGAGGACACAGCGCTGTATACCCAGACAGAGGGAGAGAGGACACAGCGCTGTATACCCAGACAGAGGGAGAGAGGACACAGCGCTGTATACCCAGACAGAGGGAGAGAGGACACAGCGCTGTATACCCAGACAGAGGGAGAGAGGACACAGCGCTGTATACCCAGACAGAGGGAGAGAGGACACAGCGCTGTATACCCAGACAGAGGGAGAGAGGACACAGCGCTGTATACCCAGACAGAGGGAGAGAGGACACAGCGCTGTATACCCAGACAGAGGGAGAGAGGACACAGCGCTGTATACCCAGACAGAGGGAGAGAGGACACAGCGCTGTATACCCAGACAGAGGGAGAGAGGACACAGCGCTGTATACCCAGACAGAGGGAGAGAGGACACAGCGCTGTATACCCAGACAGAGGGAGAGAGGACACAGCGCTGTATACCCAGACAGAGGGAGAGAGGACACAGCGCTGTATACCCAGACAGAGGGAGAGAGGACACAGCGCTGTATACCCAGACAGAGGGAGAGAGGACACAGCGCTGTATACCCAGACAGGGAGAGAGGACACCGCACTGTATACCCAGACAGAGGGAGAGAGGACACAACGCTGTATACACAGACAGAGAGAGAGGACACAGAGGAGCAGCCTGTCAGTGTGGGGCTCTGCCCTCTCCTCCTGTGTTAAATGTCTATCCTGCAGGCATTTTACACAGAGGGAGAGAGGGCAGGGCGCTGCAGAACACCAGGCACCTCCAAAAATCGCAGCTAGGGTCCGATTATCATTCGGGAATTTTGATCAATGAGATAATCGGACCCTTGCGTTTTTGGACCGTTTTATTGGCATTAAAGAAAATAAATCTTTCTCTCACAGTACAGCGATTGGCCCAATCCACCATAATTATATGTTTGCGTCGAGAATCGTTCTAGTGTATGGCCAGCTTAATTGCTGTAAGATGTAGTGCTGATGGACATCTGTAGGATGCAGTGAGGATGGTAAGTGGAGGAGGGGTAGGCTAGCCTGAACAGGTGCATTTTGAGTGAACGTTTGAAAACCTGCAATGTGGGGGAGAGTCTGACTGAAGAAGGGAGGTCATTCCAGTGCAGAGGTGCAGCATGGAAATTCCAAAACCTTGGTTACAGATATTCAGTATGAAGATTCTGGCAGGTCTAGGGCTCGTGTGTGTGTGTTTTTTTTCTTTTTTCAGTCGAAAATGAAAAACCATCAGTTTCCTTCCAGACTTTTTTTTTTTCTCCACATTCTCTCTTCCCAAATATGTCCCTTTGGCTATTTACCGTTTGTACTTGTCTACAGCTCCAGGGTCACCAGTAGGGGAGACGGTCAGGTAGTGCTGCATTCTGACTGCCTTGTCGTGTTGTTGGCTGCGAGCCGTAACTGCATGCGTTGGAAATCAGTAGGTTTTGCGTATACTGCTCTGCAGAGCTTGTTGTGGCATTGGATGAGTTAGAATGCCAGAGTTATCAAACATTTAATTTGGAAAACAAAAACCTTTTGATTGGCTGAGCTGAACAATAACTAATGCAGCCAATCAAAATGCTTCATTGAGAGGGACTACTGGTAAAAAGGGTAGGTTGCATTCTTTCAAAGCATGGTTCAGTCCACAAAATGGCTGCATCCATTTTAGTGTTTATTAAAGGAAGGTTCTGAAGAGGGAAAATGTAGGTGTTGCCGATAGCAACTAATCAAATGTTACCTGTCATTTGTCTAGCACCGTCTACAAAATAATAGCTAGAATCTGATTGGTCGCTGTTCGTAACATCTCCTGGTTTTCTTCTTAAGACGTCTTTTTGAATTTACCCTTTGAGTTAGCATTGCACAGAAAGCTGTAGTTGCAGAACAGGTCGTTATATGTCAAAGGGTGTCTTTATTTGGGTTTTGTTTTCTTACTATGTGTTAAATTCCAATTTTGGTCATTGCATATGTACAGAAGAGTAAGAAGATCTGCAGTATGTATAGGTTATGGATGTCTATTTGAGCACCTCTAGAAAGGCAATTGAAACGATAATAATCTTTTCTGTGTGATATAGTGCTTTGGCTGCAATTTCGTGTGTTACAGCGCCCTCTGCTGTCACAGAAGACAGTAAAAATGACTCCATTTGAATATTTTAATAGTCTAATTAAGGTATCACATGCTTGTATATGGAGAGCATTATACCATGTAAATGTTTACAGAGCAGAATAATGCATGTGTGCAATTAACAGGACTGACTGCATACATAAATGCTTCAGCATTTTACCATATGTGGCCTACTTAATGCATATTCTGGTGGTAAGGAACATACTTATTACAGAGAAATATTTTTTTATCTGCAAATTTTTATTCTGCATGACTCTCTCACCGGAATATTAATAATAAGCACAGTTTGTAATGGAAAATCTCCTGGTCTTAACAAGATTCAAGCTTCTATACACCCATATGGTCAAATTACCCTTTATTAAATGGATTTTCCATGGAATATAACACAAACAAATTGTTTCAGAAATGCAGTTTATTTTTGAATTGTCATAATTTAATATTGCAAAGGAAATTGTGGCTTCCTGGACTGCTATATCTGGTTTTGCCTCTAGGGGCAGTTGTGGACTGTTTCATATTGTGGACTTTTCTACTACCTGCCCCTAGAGGCTGCAGTTGAACACTCTCTCTGGGACTATGTAATGTACCTGTTATCCTACACCTGTGCTCTGGCTATAAATAAGTGTGGGATATTGTTTCCTGTTACCTGGTTCCTGTGCTGCATGTTTGTTTGCTCCTCTCGTTCGTGGCCTTGTTATCTGATTCTCCCTGTCTCCGTTATCTTGGATTCCTGCTTTATACCAGCCGTGCTGCTCACTTTGTGGCCTTTATTTGTACTTTATTGCATACTTCCTGTGGGTTATCTACGCCTGCCTATTACTCCTGTGGACTCATTTGGACCTGGTGCATGTCGCTGGAGCGAGTGCTATTTTTTTAAACAGGTAAGTATGGCGATCGGCATACTTACCCTTTTGTATTTTGGCACCCGCCGACTGGAGAAATGAGTAACATTTTCCGGGGAGGCTTAGGGTTAAGGTATTGGAAGGTTAGGGTTAGGTGAGGCTGCAGGGAGGGGGGTCTTGGGGTCAGGCTACGGGGAAGGGTTAGGGTAATGGAAGGGGAAGGGTTAGGGTAATGGAAGGGGAAGGGTTAGGGTAATGGAAGGGGAAGGGTTAGGGTAATGGAAGGGGAAGGGTTAGGGTAATGGAAGGGGGAGTTTAGTGTAATGGAAGGGGAGGGTTAGGGTAATGGAAGGGGAAGGTTAGGGTAATGGAAGGGGTGGGTTAGGGTAATGGAAGGGGAGGATTAGGATAAGGGTTGGGCTGAATTTATACTTATCATTCAGTGCGTAGTCTTCGTTACAGGGAGGTTCAATTTCCTTGCCTGTGCGAGGGAGAAGCAATCCATTTCCCAGCCAGTTCGGAACTGGCTGAGAGAGAACGGCCCTTTCGAAAAAAGACCGTTTGCAGCGGTGACCCCCATCCCATTGTATAACAAACTATGTCCATACCGTCACACTGTAAATAAATAGATCTAGACTGTCCTGCACATTTCACAACATGTTGAGCTCTGACGTGAGTGAAATAGTTTCTAATGTTGTGCATTTAGTTCCCTATTGAGCTTTTGGGTTTTGTGTCCCAAGTGCAGGATTTTGCAACTTTTAGGCATTAAAATGTAATTGCCACATTCCTGACCATTATTCCAGTCACCTTTATATCAATCATTTTGTTTACCTTTGCTTGTCTGAATACCCTGTTACATATCTAGTTTTTCTTCAATACCTTGTGTAAAGTCACAAATAAAAATAATAGCACTGGTCCAAATAAAGATTACAGTGGAACTCATCTGGAACCCCTTCCATCCCCATCGAACCCTCTGTCATTTATCTTACATCCAAGATCGTACCCATCCAAACATCTTTGAATTCATTCCCATGTGTTCCAGCTTATTCAACAGTCTGCAATGTGGCTTAGTGTCAAAAACATTACTGAATTCTAGATTCAGCTCCCCCTTTATCTAATACTTTACTGACCCAGCCAAAAAAATCAATAAGATTTGTTTGACATGATCTTCCCCCAGTGAATCCATGCTGCTTGGGATCCTGTAAGTTACTGGATTTAAGATACTGTACAATTTGTTTCTTTACCAGTGTTTCCATCAGTTTTGCTACTACTGATGACAGGCTCACTGGTCTATAGTTGGCTACTATTTTGCAGTCCTCTGAAAATACTCCTGTTACTAGTGTCTTGTTGAATAACTTGGTAAATGGCTTTAGCATTTAAGCTCTTTTAGTATCTTAGGATGAATCCCATCTGGTCCCATTGATTTGACTTTCAGCTTTGATCATTCTGCTAAGGCCTTCTCCTCAGTGAAAGGACTTTCTAATTACTTTCTCTGTATCACATATTCTTGCAATTTTTATTTATTAACAGGTTTTTATATAGCGCCTTTACAGAGAATATTTCACTGAGAGTATTCACTGGAGTGTTCTCCCCACACAGACACGGGGAGAACATACAAACTCCACACAGCGATAAGGCCTAGTCCGTGATTTGAACTCATGGCTGTGAGACACAAGCTGTTTTGACTATTGGTTGGTAATGTGTAAATCTGGGTACATGCTACCAACTTTTTAGATAACGATTCTACTTGTAATTTGAAGCCCCAATCAGCTGCCTAATACCTTCCATACACACTACACTAGATCTGCGAGAGGAACTGTCCCATAACAGCCCTACAGCAGGAAGAGGATTCGTCTGAAGCAAGATAAGATTGGCATACACACTACACTTTCCTCACGATATCATGCCACGGTTCATTGGCAAATTAGATGGTCTGTAAAATCAAATCAAACCATCCGATTTGCTTTAGCGCGATAATGTCTGAGCATGCATCAGATTGTTCGTTCGTCTGATTTAAATGATAACTGGGAGAAAAATCTATAGCGTGTGCCCAGTTTATCAGTCGTTAGTACCATCTTAATGTTTATTTGTTGTACAGCTTTGGAGATTTGTCACCTCTGTCTGTTTTTCTGTGGTTTGAATCTGTGACAAGTTTTACACCTTCTGAAGCTTTGCACCACAGCTGCTGCTATTATCTCTCTTTGTGAATGTGGTAAAACTTACTGCAAAACTTTCCACAGAAGACTCATAGCAGAGGGGAGCGTGGGTGGCTTGCAGGAAGTCTACAGGCCACATTACTCTAATGACCTAGGGGTCGTTCATGGGTTCTTATAAAACATTCTGGGCAAGTCATCAAAGCTGAAAGTGGACAAATCAATGGGGCCAGATGGGATACATCCTAGGATACTGAAAGAGCTTAACGGGACACTGGTAAATCTATAAACAAATGATTCAATTAGTTGCTAGTAACAGTAGTTCCAATCTGTGGGGTGCAAATTCCATTTATTGTATTTTATTTTATTTTATTTTTTTGCATGTGGGGTCAATACTTAATGCTAGGAACTGGTTGTTTATAGCACACAAATACTCAACTGATTTAAATATGAATCTGAAACTCGCTACTAGACTCTAGACTTTGTCTGCAAATTTCATATTTGCCTCTGCCTGCAATTCAACATGGTGAGAACTAGGCAAATCCCCGCACTGCCTATACAGAGTCCAACCTGTACTGGATGGTTAAAGGCCTTGCAGAATGACCCTGTATATGCTTTACTGGTGCTCTGTTGCAGCCTGACTGCAATGTTTCCTGCTGCAGGTGTAAAAGGCACAGAAAACATTGTGACCAGAGATATTTCCTGGGGCATTATGATATCTGTATTTGAACTGGTGATGCTGAGATATGCGGCATCCAAGTAGTCACTTCACTGCCTGTAATTTAGGTACTGCACTGCCCCTTAGTGGTAAATAAAGATTACTGCAGGTTTTGTGTTTTGGTAATAAAAAATGTCCTCATGGGGTCTGATATATTTTGTCTCTAAAGTTGAATTAACAGAAGTGCTTTTTTTTTTTTGCTTTTTTTAAAGATTATTTTATTTGGTTTTTACAAGTAAGTAGACAATACAGTAGAGAAACAAAGCAGCTGTTCACATACATACATACATGCATGCATGCATAGTCGGTAAATAGTAAAACAGCAGAGTTGCTAAGTGTTGTGTGGTGCATAACAATAGATGTCAATACGATAATAAGCATAACATTAGAAGACATGACCAGCAGTGCTTTTAGGTGCATCTCTTACACTGAGGCATGTCGGCTAATCAATAATAATTTCTTATTTCGTAATAACTGCACAGATACAGTCTCTGATTCTCTCTGCTCCCCTCTTCTCTCCTGTGCTCTATATATCTTGCTCTCTCATACTGTCAGAACTGGTTGGGTTCTTGTACGAATAGAATGGTCCACAGTCCACTGTCTGGTGATAGACTGAAGACTGGGCATTCGGATGTAGCACCGTGCTTTTATTTTAAACAGGTGATACAGGTGGCGGAGAAGCAATATAATAATATATCTTGGGCTGAATGGAATCTGTAGAAAATGGATCTCGATGTCAATATATATATATGTGTGT
>WWET01001759.1:112955-124509 GCA_011038615.1 Limnodynastes dumerilii | reverse complement strand
GGGGGGGGGGACAGCACAGGAGGAGAGGATGGGGAAGGGGGACAACACAGGAGGAGATGATGGGGAGCTGATGAGGGGAAGGAGAGATGATGGAGATAGAGAACTAACATAGGGAAGGGGAAGATGATAAATGGAGAGGGGGAGTTGATCATGTTATGGTGATGAACGAGGTGGGGAAGATGATGATGAAGAGAACAAAGAGGGGGAACTGATGAAGTGGATGGAGAAATGATAAAGAGAATGGGGAGATGATGGAGTAATTATAAAGAGGAGGGGGGGATGATGAAGGGGATGGAGAAATGATAAATGAGGAGGGGGGGATGATGAAGGGGAAATAGTTATTACGCTCCTTTGACTCATACTTTAAGAATGGGACTGTTTGGTAATTATCTTGTCTTGGGGTGCCTTGAAAAAATATGGAGACCCTAAGGGTGCCTCGAACTGAGAAGCTTTGGGAACCACTGGGCTGCACAATATCATTTAGATATGTAATAAGTTCAAACAAATGCATTTATTTAGCCAGACACCTTTTTGTAATCCTAGTCAGGGCCGGCCTTAGGAGTAGAGGGGTAGATGGATGGAGCCGCTATCTGTGACTATGAATATCAATTCTGGCCAATCTCCTCCGTTGTTACTCCCATAGGGGGCAGTACTGAGGCCAATATGTGTCTTACACAAGTGTTACAAGCTACCAACACCTCTGACATTAATGCAGAAAGGAGCTTAGGGCCGCAGTGGCCAGCTCTGGGGGCCGACCTGATCCCGCAGTCGTCTTACTCTTCTGTCTGTCTTGTGTTTAGAAGCAGCTCTTCGCGGCCTCCTAGGAGCCCTGACCAGCACGCCTTACTCCCCGACCCAGCACCTGGAGCGAGAGCAGGCTCTTGCCAAACAGTTTGCAGAAATCCTGCACTTTACCCTGCGCTTCGACGAACTCAAGGTACAGCAGCGAATGTCACGTGTGCGGCAATTCACTGACGCTCGCTGGAAGACCCTCTCTCCACAGGGGGGAAGGATTCTGGCATTGCTGCTCCCAAAATAAAGAACCAGTTTTTTACTGAGGAAATGTCACAAATATTTCTCTCTCTTTTCTCATGCTCTCTCTCCTGCTGTCTGTCTCTTCTCATGCTCTCTCTCCTGCTGTCTGTCTCTTCTCATGCTCTCTCTCCTGCTGTCTGTCTCTTCTCATGCTCTCTCTCTTTCGCGGTCTCTGTCTCTTCTCATGCGCTCTCTCCTGCTGTCCCTGTCTCTTCTCTTGCTCTCTCTCTTTCGCGGTCTCTGTCTCTTCTCATGCTCTCTCTCTCCTGCTGTCCCTGTCTCTTCTCTTGCTCTCTCTCCTGCTGTCTCTGTCTCTTCTCATGCTCTTTCTCCTGCTCTCTCTCTTCTCATGCTCTCTCTCTCTTGCTGTCTCTGTCTCTTCTCATGCTCTCTCTCTCTTGCTGTCTCTGTCTCTTCTCATGCTCTCTCTCTCTTGCTCTCTCTCTCTTTTCTCATGCTCTCTCTCTTGCTGTCTGTTTCTTTTCATGCTCTCTCTCCTCCTGTCTGTCTCTTCTCATGCTCTCTCTCCTGCTGTCTGTCTCTTCTCATGCTCTCTCTCCTGCTGTCTGTCTCTTCTCATGCTCTCTCTCCTGCTGTCTGTCTCTTCTCATGCTCTCTCTCCTGCTGTCTGTCTCTTCTCATGCTCTCTCTCCTGCTGTCTGTCTCTTCTCATGCTCTCTCTCCTGCTGTCTGTCTCTTCTCATGCTCTCTCTCCTGCTGTCTGTCTCTTCTCATGCTCTCTCTCCTGCTGTCTGTCTCTTCTCATGCTCTCTCTCCTGCTGTCTGTCTCTTCTCATGCTCTCTCTCCTGCTGTCTGTCTCTTCTCATGCTCTCTCTCCTGCTGTCTGTCTCTTCTCATGCTCTCTCTCCTGCTGTCTGTCTCTTCTCATGCTCTCTCTCCTGCTGTCTGTCTCTTCTCATGCTCTCTCTCCTGCTGTCTGTCTCTTCTCATGCTCTCTCTCCTGCTGTCTGTCTCTTCTCATGCTCTCTCTCCTGCTGTCTGTCTCTTCTCATGCTCTCTCTCCTGCTGTCTGTCTCTTCTCATGCTCTCTCTCCTGCTGTCTGTCTCTTCTCATGCTCTCTCTCCTGCTGTCTGTCTCTTCTCATGCTCTCTCTCCTGCTGTCTGTCTCTTCTCATGCTCTCTCTCCTGCTGTCTGTCTCTTCTCATGCTCTCTCTCCTGCTGTCTGTCTCTTCTCATGCTCTCTCTCCTGCTGTCTGTCTCTTCTCATGCTCTCTCTCCTGCTGTCTGTCTCTTCTCATGCTCTCTCTCCTGCTGTCTGTCTCTTCTCATGCTCTCTCTCCTGCTGTCTGTCTCTTCTCATGCTCTCTCTCCTGCTGTCTGTCTCTTCTCATGCTCTCTCTCCTGCTGTCTGTCTCTTCTCATGCTCTCTCTCCTGCTGTCTGTCTCTTCTCATGCTCTCTCTCCTGCTGTCTGTCTCTTCTCATGCTCTCTCTCCTGCTGTCTGTCTCTTCTCATGCTCTCTCTCCTGCTGTCTGTCTCTTCTCATGCTCTCTCTCCTGCTGTCTGTCTCTTCTCATGCTCTCTCTCCTGCTGTCTGTCTCTTCTCATGCTCTCTCTCCTGCTGTCTGTCTCTTCTCATGCTCTCTCTCCTGCTGTCTGTCTCTTCTCATGCTCTCTCTCCTGCTGTCTGTCTCTTCTCATGCTCTCTCTCCTGCTGTCTGTCTCTTCTCATGCTCTCTCTCCTGCTGTCTGTCTCTTCTCATGCTCTCTCTCCTGCTGTCTGTCTCTTCTCATGCTCTCTCTCCTGCTGTCTGTCTCTTCTCATGCTCTCTCTCCTGCTGTCTGTCTCTTCTCATGCTCTCTCTCCTGCTGTCTGTCTCTTCTCATGCTCTCTCTCCTGCTGTCTGTCTCTTCTCATGCTCTCTCTCCTGCTGTCTGTCTCTTCTCATGCTCTCTCTCCTGCTGTCTGTCTCTTCTCATGCTCTCTCTCCTGCTGTCTGTCTCTTCTCATGCTCTCTCTCCTGCTGTCTGTCTCTTCTCATGCTCTCTCTCCTGCTGTCTGTCTCTTCTCATGCTCTCTCTCCTGCTGTCTGTCTCTTCTCATGCTCTCTCTCCTGCTGTCTGTCTCTTCTCATGCTCTCTCTCCTGCTGTCTGTCTCTTCTCATGCTCTCTCTCCTGCTGTCTGTCTCTTCTCATGCTCTCTCTCCTGCTGTCTGTCTCTTCTCATGCTCTCTCTCCTGCTGTCTGTCTCTTCTCATGCTCTCTCTCCTGCTGTCTGTCTCTTCTCATGCTCTCTCTCCTGCTGTCTGTCTCTTCTCATGCTCTCTCTCCTGCTGTCTGTCTCTTCTCATGCTCTCTCTCCTGCTGTCTGTCTCTTCTCATGCTCTCTCTCCTGCTGTCTGTCTCTTCTCATGCTCTCTCTCCTGCTGTCTGTCTCTTCTCATGCTCTCTCTCCTGCTGTCTGTCTCTTCTCATGCTCTCTCTCCTGCTGTCTGTCTCTTCTCATGCTCTCTCTCCTGCTGTCTGTCTCTTCTCATGCTCTCTCTCCTGCTGTCTGTCTCTTCTCATGCTCTCTCTCCTGCTGTCTGTCTCTTCTCATGCTCTCTCTCCTGCTGTCTGTCTCTTCTCATGCTCTCTCTCCTGCTGTCTGTCTCTTCTCATGCTCTCTCTCCTGCTGTCTGTCTCTTCTCATGCTCTCTCTCCTGCTGTCTGTCTCTTCTCATGCTCTCTCTCCTGCTGTCTGTCTCTTCTCATGCTCTCTCTCCTGCTGTCTGTCTCTTCTCATGCTCTCTCTCCTGCTGTCTGTCTCTTCTCATGCTCTCTCTCCTGCTGTCTGTCTCTTCTCATGCTCTCTCTCCTGCTGTCTGTCTCTTCTCATGCTCTCTCTCCTGCTGTCTCCTCCCCGCAGCCTGACCCTAAGACTCCCCTCCCCGCAGTTTGATACTAAGACTCCCCAGAGAGTGTTACTTACCTCTCTGGCGGCATTTCTAACAAATGAATTTTAAAAAATCAGCGTTGGGTCCAGCACTACTCATGGTGGGGAAATATTCTTGTTTCTCTTGTGTTATGCGCATTACATTATCTGGAATTGTGGATATTAAAGGAAGCAGAAATGGATGTATGCTGACTAATAGAAGCTTATATAGACAGACGACAACTCAGCAGTAAAGATGGAAACATAAAACCATTTCTATAATTAAGATGCTGTTACTCTCACACCACAAAGATATAAACTACAACGACGGCTGTGACACTATGAAAACATGTCAAGTACCACTTAGCGTATGATGCAGACACATACCCGTGACATATATATATATATTTATTATCCTATTATCTAATTGGCCATGAGAACCCATCAACTACAACAGTAAAAACTGCGGTGCTTACGATAAACGTTCAAATAATCTCTTATATTAAAGCGTTAGATATATCTAATGATGTCCACAAACAATCGAGAAAATTAAGCAATCCTAACTGCATCCACACAAGCACCACATGTTTTATATATATATAGGCGTTTGTTATGCTTGTGGATATTATTAGATATACCTTATGTTGTGTTTTGATTATAAGGGATTATTTGCATGTTTATTGTAAGTGCCGCAGTCTATTTATGAAACCTATTTTGTTTTTTCTGACCTTTCCTGCTGTTAGATTTTTGCCTGTTAAAGAGAACACAAATCGGTTGTTAGACGCCTCGGGCTGGGTCGATCAGGCAGGATAAAGAGGAGAGGAAACGTTGCCATTAGCAACCGTTCTGATCCCCGCAGCTTTTTTTTTTTGGAATGACGCAGTTTGAGCACTATTCATTAGCTTAGCAGATGGTGACGCTAATGACCTTTTTATCCTTCATATCTGCACGTCTCTCAGATGAAAGCCCTTGTTACCTGATGCTCTGCAATGAATAATATATGAGGACTGTGTTTTTCCTGTAATTTATACCCTTTACTGTACAGAAAATGGGTTTCTAATATGTAGCGATGTATCATTGCTTGCAACAATCTGGGAAGAGAAAATTGCTATTGGGAAGCTATTTCCTTGTTCCCAGTAGCTACAGGCTGCGGTGGGTAAATTAAGGCTAGGCTGCAGAGGTATAAGGGTATGGATAGGGCTTTTGGGGAAGGTTAGGCTGAGGGGCATGGAGGGTTAGTGGAAGGTTAAGGTTAGGCTGCAGAGGTATATGGTTAGGGCTTATTGAGAAGGTTAGGCTTAGGCTGAGGTGCATGGAGGGTTAGGGCTAAAGAAGGGGAAGGTTATAGTTAAGCTGCGGGGCATGGAGGGTTAGTGCTAAAGAAGGGGAAGGTTAAGGTTAGGCTGTTGAGGTAAAAGGTTAAGGCTTATGGAGAAGGTTAGGGTTAGGCTGAGGGGCATGGAGGGCTAGGGATAAAGAAGGGGAAGGTTATAATTAGACTGCGGGGCATGGAGGGTTAGGGCTAAAGAAGGGGAAGATTAAGGTTAGGCTGCGGGAAATGGAAGGTTTGGTTTAGGAAAGGGTTATGGGTAGAGTTAGGTAAAATTACTTACCTTTCAGCGGATGACCGTTTTCTTCAGTGGAGCAGTCTCCATTCGTGTTTCTTTGGCATAAAAAACGTATCGTCGTATTGGTAAACCGCATCCTGGCCGTCGCAATAGGTTCATTGCGTTTTGAATGCTTGTCTAGTCTATGCAACCTCCAGTACTCTCTAAGTGCCAGATTTTGTCACTGTCATGCAGAAATATTTGCTAATTAATGTTTATTTTTAAAGGCAGAGGGAGAAAACGAAGTAAATAATGAACTGGCCAATAGAATGTCGTTATTCTACGCAGAGGCCACGCCCATGCTAAAAACCTTGAGTGACGCCACAACTAAGTTTGTATCAGAGGTAAATCAAGGCGTTCTATAGTAAGGTGGGGAATCGTGCGGCGCATGGGGAAGTCTTGCTTTTAGTATCACATGACGTGTGCGTGTTGCCATTTTTTTCTTTGCTGTTCTCCTGCAAATTCTCTCCTTTTCAAAATCTCTCCTTGTCAGGCTCAGCTTCACACATAGGACCGGATTCAGACTATACGTCCGTAGTCTACCGTATTTTACTACTGCGCATGTGGAGTACATTTTTTACGCTATCTACGTATCTTTTCCTCGCGTAGATTGCGTATGTGCGGTCCTAAAGATAACGTAACAAATTTACTGCGCATGCGCAGTAGTAAAATACAGGAGACTGCGGGCGTATATGCTATGCGTCCAGTAGTCTGAATCCGGTCCATAGATCTGGGTCTCTTGGCTTGTCTTGTACAGGTTGTAACTTGTGTTTCTCTTTCTGTCCTCTGAACCCCACAGAACAAGAATTTACCCATAGAAAATACCACTGATTGTTTAAGCACCATGGCCAGTGTGTGTCGTGTTATGCTGGAAACTCCGTAAGTTGCTTCCTCTGGGCAGAAGTCATTGTGTCGCCTAATGAATGTTTAAATGTCACTTCTGTATCAACTGGGGTCTAACACCCCAATATTCTGACATTGGCCTTCATATAATCGCTTATACCAGACTTGTGGGTGTGGTTGGCCTGTACCATGTGTTGATATTCAGGCGATATTCAGTGTAGGCTCCAAGGAGAAGATGCGATTGCGGCAACAGCGACAGGTAAGATTTTTCCCTAACCTTTACCCTAATCCTCACCCTGCTATTAGCCTAAAATTAAGCCCCCATCTCCTACAGCCTGACCCTAACACTCTCCTTTTATTAGCTTAACCATAACCCTTTATCACCTTCAGCCTAACCCTAACCCTCCCCTTCTTTTAGCCTAACATTAAGCCCCCATCTCCAACAGCCTAACCCGAATACTCCCCTGCTATTAGCCTAATATTAAGCCCCCATCTCCCGCAGCCTAACCCTAACACTCCCCTTTTATTAGCCTAACCACATCCCTTTACCACTTTCAGCTTAACCTTAACCCTCCCCTTCTTTTAGCCTAACATTAAGCCCCCATCTCCCACAGCCTAACCCGAACACTCTCCTGCTATTAGCCTAATATTAAGCCCCCATCTCCCGCAGCCTAACCCTCCTCTTTTTTAGCCTAACCATAACCCTTTATCACTTTCAGCCTAACCCTAACCCTCCCCTTCTGTTAGCCTAATATTAAGCCACCATCTCCCAGAGCCTAACCCTCCCCCTTTTATTAGCCTAACCATAACCCTTCATCACCTTCAGCTTAACCTTAACCCTCTCTTTCTATTAGCCTAAACTCAACCCTCCATATCTTGCAGCCTGACCTTAACACTCCATGTCCCACAGCAGAACTCTAATCTTTCCCTTCTATTAGCCCATAGCCCGCCGCGGCCCTCGTCCGGGAAAGCGCATTTCGCTATTTAGAATGGGTACTTTGGCAAAATAGGGCCATTGGCTATAAGTAGCTGTTTCCAGTGGTAATATTTGGATTGCGAAGTGTTTCAGCCTTGAAACAGCCACAATTCAGCTGACGGTTGTTGTATCTGTGTCGATCTTCGGCCATCCAGACCGGCAGCTGTGTCCCTGTCTGGTTGGTTAAACGTTTCTTATTACTGGATATTAATTACATGCTTTATAAAATGCTATCCCGGTCTGTGCGGAGTTACTGTATCTACACCTCCTCCGTCAGTTCCACAAATGCAGGTTTTTATTATTTTTTTCATTTCATCCTTGAATGAAGAATTATCCAGTTTCTTGCTTGTTGTTATGTAGGGGAAAAAAATCTATAAATATGTTTAAAATTTGTCTGACATTAAGAAATTAGAGATTATTTTTTTTGTTTACGTTGAAAGATCTGCAATATATATTCTCACTTGGCATAGAGATATTGGGCTGGATCCAGACTTAAGTAAGTGCTTGAAATGAGTTACTCCTGGGCTAAACCATGTTGATTGCAGGGGGAGTCAAGTTAATTGTATTCTTTGCATGCTGGGATATATCTTTGAATTACATCACCTCTCAACTCTAATTCTGTTTGCAACAGATGAAATATGATTCCCTTGCAAACAACATGGTCCCAGGAGTAAGTAACTCATTTCAAGCACTTAAGTCTGGATCCAGCCCATTGTCCATAGCTTTGTGCTTTATAGACCTAGTGTTATGCAGCACTATGGTGCATACTATGGGGAGATCTAGGCTCTGTTTGGCCAGATCTCAGCCAATTTTAGACTTCTGATCAGACCATGTAGTCAGTGAGATCAGATCTGGTTTATGATCAGGATTATTACACAGTGATAAGATTGACAGGAGGGCTCCAGAACAGAAAATGGCATTATGGGAAATATGCCTTAACTACCAGGGCTCTGCATATTGTCAGTAACCATATAGGGTATTAGGGATGTAGATTCCGCTGTAATGACGTATTTTCGACACTGACACAGATAATTTGTGACCATCAGTACCGACACCTGTTTAATAAAGAAAATCGAAATCCCGGAACAGGTACAGTGGCGAATGCTCTTATTCTGGTTAAAGTTAAGCTGCGGGATGGAGGGTTAGGAGATAGTTCAGGTTGCGCTGTTGTCTGAGGAGGGTTAGGGTTAGGCTAAGGTAAGGGGATGGTTAGGTTTAGGCTGCGCTGAGGGGTTACTTAGGGTTGCTCTGCCGGGAGCGTAGGGTTGGGTTGCAATTTGAGGAGGGTTAGGCTGTGAAGAGGGGGGGTTAAGGTTAGGTTACGGGAAGGGGAATGGTTAGGGTTAAGCTCAAGAAAACGTACCTGTCGCCATTGGACTCTTCATGCAGACAACAGTCGCGGAAATGACGCTGTCCAGGAATCTACCGAAAACTGCCAACAGCCGTCATTGCTGTAGTGTCAAAGGTGCAAATTACACCCAGGGTTCTAGCAGTCGCCCATGAGAGCCCCATGAGAAGGCCATTGTGGCTGAAGATAATGATTAGATGACTTAAGGCAGATACATAGTCGGCAGAAATGATTGTTGCTGTGGAGTTTATGTTCTGGTTTTCCTTTATTCTAGGGAGTACAGGAGTCGGTTTACAAATGAAGAGACGGTGTCCTTCTGCCTGAGAGTGATGGTCGGGGTAATCATCCTCTACGACCACGTGCATCCCGTGGGAGCCTTCGCCAAAACGTCAAAGATTGATGTACGTCTGTCCTGAATGTTAACCAGCGGAGCGCGTTCGGCAGCATTAGCCGGTGCATTAGCAGAGCCGCTGCACTCTCTGTCTCCATTAGCACAACGCTTGCAGTCAGCAGGATAGTTTTGAAAGACTTTCTGGTGTCAAAAGGTTTTATGAGAAGTGACAGCTAAGCCGGCGCGGCGAATCGACGTGGCGTTCGTTCAGACTGCCGACTCAGGGCGACCCCGCGGTAACCCCCGGAAGAAACGCTGAGCTGCCAATTTAAGAGAGAGTTGAGAAAGTTTGGAGCAGGAGCTGAGTCTGACGTCACATCAGTCGCCGGCGGCCTGACCCTGCCTGGTGTCACGTTATTACCTGCTCGTTAGTACATGGCTCCATGTTGGGTGTGCTTTGCCGTTCCAATGTCCTGAATGCCGTCAGTTGACATGCAGACGGCGGTCACGGATTGGCATTTATATATCGGAGTCGTTACCCCCACACTGGTCTAATAGAATATTATAAAGCCAACATGTTTGTTCAGCGTTAAAATAACAACCCTAATTACTCCCCCTAACCACTAACCGGGAAAGTACAGCGGCTGCCATCAGGGGGTCAACAACCAGGAATATTGTCCCGGGCCCAAAGACAGATGGGGTCCGGCGATATTTACCTTAGCTCTGCAGCAGTAGATAGCAGCGGTATGCTTCTGCCAATACTTGCTGCCGCTGAGAGCATTAATGGACCAATCACTGCACAGGGAAGGAGTTTCCGGAGCCAGCCTGCTGTTAATGCAGATCTGCGGTGCTTCAGCTATATGTGACGTCACATAGGGGGCAGAGCGCCGGTCTATATAATATGAGCGATTTATCTCTAGCCACGTGGACACCTGGAGCACCACTAGAGTATAATGAGTGTGAAAGGTCTTCCATGTGCTGGCCAGGATTTTCATGGATACCATACTATTATTGGGCCTGATTCACACTTAAGAACGCGATAGGTTCCTAAATATACGCACTTAATAGCAAGGCAACTCCCTCGCCACGCCCCCGGTTTTCAGGTTCTTATGTGACTTATCAGTGCCATAACTGTAGGTTCGCATTTGAATGCGTAGGGCGTCTACTTAGGAACGTAACTGCATAACCGCACCTTCATTTGCTCATTTAAATGCCTCTCTCCACCCAAATCTGCGTATCTGCCTAGTTACTTATTCACAGAACGCCCCTGAGACTTTAGGTGCGTAATGTATAAGGAGGTAATTTGCATGCGTAAGTCCAACGTAAACAGCGATTAAAAGTTACTACGCATGCGCAGTGCATCCGTTCTTAAATATACGCATCTAAAAGTACGCAGATTCTCAAGTGTGAATCAGGCCCATTATTATTGTTATTATTATTATTATTATTAACGTTTATAAGGCGCCTCGCGGTATCCACAGCACTGTACTGAGGCAAAAGTTACATATACAATACAATAATTAACAGAGGGTATAAAATCATAGCATAATGAATACAATACAAGTACAATGCAAAGATAAAATACAGTACAAACATAGCAGAACAATATGTATGGGAGGTAAAGGTGCTGGATGTGTGTGTAGGAGCAGGTGAATAAGCAGAGAGATTATATGTATGGGGGGTAAAGGTGCAGGCTGTGTGTATAGGAGCAGGTGAATAAGGAGAGAGATAATATGTATGGGGGGGTAAAGGTGCTGGATATGTGTGTAGGAGCAGGTGAATAAGGAGAGATATTATATGTATGGGGGGGTAAAGGTGCAGGATGTGTGTGTAGGAGCAGGTGAATAAGGAGAGAGATGATATGTATGGATAGTAAAGATGCTGGATATGTGTGTAGGAGCAGGTGAATAAGGAGAGAGATTATATGTATGGGAGGTAAAGGTGCTGGATATGTGTGTAGGAGCAGGTGAATAAGCAGAGAGATTATATGTATGGAGAGTAAAGGTGCAGGATGTGTGTGTAGGAGCAGGTGAATAAGGAGAGAGATGCACATCAGAGAGAGAAGGTGGGAGTTAATGAGGACAGGGTAGAGGGGTGATAACAGGAGGGAAGTACCCTGCTCTTAAGAGCTAACATGCTAAGTGGAGGGTTGAACAAACAGGAGACACAGGGATGGAGATGGGGAGGGCAGGTAAGCTTAGGTGGAGGCAGAGTACTAGTACCCTGTGTTTAGTCTCATCCAGATGTTCTGTTCGGGTGGGTGGATTTAGCCCCTTCCATTTCTTTCATGTTTTTGTCTAAGTTGATTTTTCTATGAACAATAATGTAGACAGTATTGCAGCGTCCTTTACACGTAGAGAGCTGCGGATTTTTGTGTTATTAAAATAACTATGACTGTGACCATTTCCTAAACAATAGGAAGCTTGTAACCCTGTTACCTGGCCAATAGGAGGCTAGTAAGGATCACTTGGTTATCCAATGGGAAGCAAGCAAACATTTATTAGCTTTTTAAATGGCGAAGGGGGGGGGGGGGGG
>WWET01001759.1:91615-104596 GCA_011038615.1 Limnodynastes dumerilii | reverse complement strand
CATGAATATAAACTGGAGGGTGGTAGATTCAGAGGAAATGTGCAGATAATGACGTCACTGAAAGGGTGATAGATAAGTGGAATAATCTCCCATCTGAGGGGTAGAGGTAACACAGTAGAACAGTGTAAACATGCTTGGGATAAATATAAGGATATCCTAAATCTCAAACTATATTGAGGGTATATAGGGTCTAGGGTCAGTATAGTATAAATAAACTACTGGGCAGACTGGATGGGCCATGCTCACGTGAGCTAACATTCTAAGTGGCAAAGATACGTGACACCATCAGGCGTTAGTACTGGTCTGGATCAGGCCCTCTGTAAATTGAGTATAAATAATTATCCGTTTATGGAAAATGTATTATCTGTGTTTTTTTCAGGTTGTAACGTACAGAGCGGCTGAGGATGTAACCCCGTGGTTGGACCTCATTAGAAGATCCCAGCGTCTAATTATACGCTCTGCGCTTTAATAATACTGAGAAAAACCACTCGAGGTGCCAAGCACAAAGCACCACCGGCAGCGTTTGAGGCTCGGGCACCTGGCGAGGGGCTTGCAGGGTTATTGTACCACTGATAAGTATTTTAGATTTAAAGATAATTAAAGATATTCTTTGTTATTCTTTTCTTTGTGTACAATCTGCTACTTCAAAGTGAGAAACTAATTCACTCCTTTCTAGAGTAACTGTAGAAATAATGTTCACAAAACTAAAAATATTATTTTCATGACTTGTCCCATGGCCTGTACATAGGAACAATGGAGCGGAAATGTGGGTGACCCCCTTACTGTGCGTGTATTGATACAACGCGTGCGTACACATAACGCTCCCAGCACGAATCAGGAAGCTTACCAAGGGCATAACGGGCCAAGGGGGATGTATTAAAATTGTACAGTAGGGGCTTTAAGACCTTGCGTACGATCTTTATATACGCATCGGCCTAATTTGGATGTGGTTTGTCGGTTCGATGGTCTGTTTTTCGAAGGACCATCGTATGGCAAGTGAATATAGACTAAAATAGAAAGATACCACTGCTGAAGTCACGAAAAGTCATTTGCCGAAAGTTAAGTAGTTTATCCTTACCCTACCCTTAACCCTTGCCTAAATCTAACCCTTAGTTTCCCGCTGCGTAACCCAGCAACCGGCTGAAGCCCGGCTCCATGCCCTGAAGCCTTACCCTAACCATCCATGCCCTGCAGCCTAACCTTCCATGCCCTGCAGCCTAACCTTCCATGCCCTGCAGCCTAACCTTCCATGCCCTGCAGCCTAACCCTAATCGTCTATGCCCTGCAGCCTACCGTAACCATCCATGCCTCGCAGCCTAACCTTCCATGCCTCGCAGCCTAACCTTCCATGCCCTGCAGCCTTACCCTAACCTTCCATGCCTCCCAGCCTAACCTTCCATGCCCTGCAGCCTAACCCTAATCGTCCATGCCCTGCAGCCTAACCGTAACCATCCATGCCTCGCAACCTAACCTTCCATGCCCTGCAGCCTAAACCTAACCATCTATGCTTCGCAGCCTTACCTTCCATGCCCTGAATCCTAACCCTAACAATCCATGCCTTGCAGCCTAACCTTCCCCTTAAGTCGTAACCTTAACTCCGCTGCCGCTGCGGATGAAGTTCCAATTGCAGTGGTGAGATTCTGGATCCAGACCTGAGCTTGACGCCATGAAACAGATTTAAAATACATTATTAATGCACAATGCCACAGGCTGCTCTCCTCTAACCATCCATAGGCCCCCCATTCTATTTAATCTTGGTAATAGGTTTAGACATTACATGTAATCAGAGAAAGAGACCTCTATATGTACCATACTGTACAAGCACCATGGCTCAGGTTGTAGCGCTTGTGTCTCACAGCGCTGAGGTCATGAGTTCGATTTCCGGACTAGACCTTATCTGTGTGGAATTTATATGATCTCCCCGTGTCTGTGTGGGTTTCCTCCGGGTGCTCCGTTTTCCTCCCACACTCCAAAAACATGCTGGTAGGTTCCTCGGCTACTTAATCTCTGTTAGGGAACATAGAATGTATCTCCGATGGGACAGAGATTGATGTGAATGTTAAATATTCTCTGTAAAGCGCTACATAATCTGATACCGCTATATAAAAACCTCTTAATAAATGAGAAGGCGTTCTTTACAAGTTATAAAAAACCAGCCATGCAAGGACTCCATGAGACCCTAACACTACCTGGTAACCATTACTGCTAAATATTTTAACTAGTCTTACATAACATATAATTATAATATAATGTACCTCAATCTTTACTACTGGTAATTCAGCACCATTAACATTGTAATGTGTAATTCACACAAGAGTCACCAGGTGGCAGTGTAATCCTGCTCATGCAGTGAGAATCCATTGCATCTGATTTCATCATATTCTTCAATGACCTCAGCTTACTTCTGTGCTACAAGGTCAGCGTGACAGTGACTATAGCCGAGATCTCTCTCATTATTCAAGGCGTAATAGGAAAAAAATATCATGTCTTATTTTGTTTAATGCTCATTTTTACGTAACCACAAGTTGTTTACTAATGTAGAAGCTACAAGCTGGACCCAGGATAATATGTCCTCTAGTTACAGCATGCTAAAAATGTCATCTTGGATTTATAGGGTCCAAGAACAGCTTGGTGATTTGTAATATTCATGGCGCTGGCCGTATCTGCGCCGACACTTGTTAATTAAGGAATATATTTATATAGAATGGGTAACATGTTGAATGCTCCTATTTCGACAAGGTGCCCCGTTCCACATGCCTTTAGTGTCTTTTAGTGTTGGGCTTTTAGAAAAGGACGGCTAGGGTTAGGCTGCAGAGAGAAGTTTAGGCTGTGAAGAGGAGAGGGTTAGGATTAGGCTGTGAAGAGGATAGGGTTAGGATTAGGCTGTGAAGAAGAGAGAGTTAGGATTAGGCTGTGGGGGAAGAGGAAGGTTAGGGATAGGCTGTGGGAGGGAAAGCTTAAGGTCAGACAGAAGGCAGGAGAGCGTTAGGGTTAGGCTGCGGTGAAGGAAAGGCTAGGGTTAGGTTGCGGAGAGGGGAGAGTTAAGGTTAGACTACAGGATGAAGATGGATAGGGGAGGGTAAAGGTTAGGCTGCAGAAAACAGAGGGTTAAGGTTAGGGGAGTGTTAAAGTAAAGCTATGGAAAACGGAGGGTTATGGGAAGGGAAGGGTTAAGGTTAGGTTGTGGAAATTGCATAGTTTGAATTTTCGGAGCCCCAGGAGTCGCAGGACCAGCGTCATTCAGGCAATTCATCGTAGTGGCAAAGATACCCGTCTTGGGAGGTTAATGCTGCTTATAACACATATTAAAGCAATTGCCATTGAATCGTATTATCCAGGATACCCTGGTTCTGGTGCACTTGTCATAGAGTGAGAGCTGTCAGATATGCTTTGTTATCTATCCATACAATAATGTATATATAGACAGACTACACACAGTGGTTGAGCTGTTCGTGTGATGAAACGCGTTAGGACAATGGACTTTCAGGCTTGTATGCAATAGCCTGCTCTACAATCACCTGGTTCTCCACAAGGAATCCCATCACTCACAGCAGGCGGAGATGATGCGGCTGATTGTCATACCATTTCAGCGGACACCTGCTCGACACCGCTGTATGTAAAGACACCGGCTCGACACCGCTGTATGTAAAGACACCAGCTCGACATCGCTGTATGTAAAGACACCTGCTCGACACCGCTGTATGAGGCGGCTGCTCGATGATTCTACATTCCACTGTGATGCCTGCTCTACACTACCGAATACTATACTTCATCTCAGGGTTAGGCTTAGGCTGCGGTTAAGGTTAGGCTGTGGTTAGGGGTAGGCGCGATTAGTGTTAGGCTGCGATTAAGGTTAGGGTTAAGCTGCAGTTAGGGTTAGGCTATGGATAGGAGTAGGTTGCGATTAGGGTTAGACTGCAGTTAAGGTTTGGGTTAAGCTGCAGTTAGGGGTAGGCTATGGATAGGCGTAGGTTGCGATTTGGGTTAGGCTGCTGTTAAGGTTAGGGTTAAGCTGAAGTTAGGGTTAGGCTGCAGTTAGGGTTAGGATGCAGTTAGGGTTAGGCTGTGGTAATAATTAGTGTTAGGGACATTTAAGTGTCAGCAACACTAAGGTCATTATTATAATACCATCCATCTTAGTGTTGTCAGAAACACAGCCCTGTGGAGTTTATTTGTATGGACACTCATACACTGTCAGACTCATGTTGTCGAGTGTATGAATGTGATCAAATGACATCATAACTGGCATAACACACCCCAGATGGAGGATTCATCTGGTCATCAATAGTCAGCAAGTATGATATATCAGCGAATGATCAGAGGCGAGTGTCCTAATCTCTAGAGCTTACACTCTAAAGGTGATTGTAGGAATGCGGCACAGAATCAGGTGGTCAGGTGACTCCGCAGAGTGCGAGGTTCCCTCTGTACCAGGACAATAATAAGGTTCATTGATATAATCCACTCAACATTAATGACATTTCATCTGATTATTGGACAGTAATGATGAGACCCCATAACGTTCCCCCTCACTGACTCAGCGCCGCTGTAAGAAAGTCGTTGGCCACTTCCACTTTGTTATCTCATTTTTTTGATTCTTTACCCTGGAACGATGGTGAAATGGCAGGAAACGATTGCATGCTTACATAATTCACAGCGAGGGTCTATCGGGAACCCGTCTGGCCCTGTACCACCACAGGAGACGCCTGTTTCCTTTTACCCTGCCTGGCTGCGCATCTGCAACGGACTCATCCTCCGATTCCCATTCACAGTTTTCAGTGACTGATTTTGGGTGGTTGGTGTTTCAGGAATTGTACCTTCAGGGGGAGGGCGGGGTGGGATGTGTCGGTGTGGGGGGGGGGGGGGGGGGGGGATGGCATTCTAGAAAGTGATAGTGGAACACTCTTTTCCTTCTGAAGTTGGCCATAGACTAAACAGATTATTGGTCCAATCATTCAATTATTAGATGACTGGACCAAAAACCGGTGTAGTGTCTGGCCAGTATTTTTAACCTGATGGTGATCATGTACCGTGTTCACACTTATGAGTAAACTAAGTACACACGTATTCACAACAATACGTAGCTCCCAAGACACTCTCCTTGTACTTACGGACTTTAGCAGACTTCCGCCACCAGAGGGCAACCTTAACTCTCTGTGCGTATATTTGTGCTTAAGTTACTTAGATACGTGTGTACATTCTTACTCGCGCCCTTAATGGGCCATTTAAATGCCTTCCCCCACCCATTCTTACTTAACTTCCTTGTTACAGAGGACTGGCCACGCCTCTCCGCACGTATCTCACTAAGCACGGATTTGAAGTCAGTGCCTATTGGATTTCTATGCAGAAATCCTATGTAGCTTGCATAAAATAAGTATCTACTCATGTTTAATATGCACAGAAAAAGCAGCAGTTAAGTGTGAATAGTCTCATATGGCTAAAAAACACTTGGGTCCGATAACTGTATGTTATGGCATGCTTAAAATATATAGGACCCAAGCTGACGATTTCGCCTCTTCCTCCTGGGTGGAGTTACCCTCTCTGACCTCATTATTATTGGCTAATGCAGCACTCAGCCTTTCATAATTATATTACTGGTGTACTATCCAATGATGGACTTAGACAGAGTAACTCCGCCCAGGAGGTGGTGTTTATTTTTTGCAGCCAGCAAATAGCTTAGCTGCATGGGTCTCCTGTTGAGATTGACAGTAGGTCCTGTCCGTCAGTGCAGAGACTGACAGGAGGCCCATGTAGCCAATCAACTGCAAGAGCCCAGCAGGAGAGGTGAGTGGCTGGACCTTTCCCTAGTGGGAATATTGCCCCATTTATCAGGCCACCTCCTGCAGGGACTGATAAGCTGCATAGCGTATGGTTATCTTTACGGCCTTTGCTAGATCTTCCCCATGCTCTGTTTCATTATCAGAAATCCCTTGTCTGATGTTGACCTTGGGTTGGAAGTTGGACGCTTCATTTTACATAGTAACACTTGTCTGGTCAGCATGGATTATAACGAGTGTCCCTTAACCTTGACGTAATATAATATAGGCTCCACCCAGTACCACCCATCTAGACTCGGGCCCCGCCTCCTTGCTATGGGGCCCTGATTCTGTCATCTTCCGCCCCTGGTTGAATGGTTACTTGGTAATGGGACACAGTGTCTGGGCCTCCTAATCCCTGATCCTACCTCCAATGCAGAGAGGGACAGTGAAAATGCAATTCTCTCACTTGTTAGAAGTGTGACAGCAGCTGTTACCCCAGGTCACCGAGCCCCTGTCATCATCAGGATAGATGAAGTATCTGCTCATGTTTCCAGTCTCCCTTCCTCTATACCCATTTCTACAGGACGGTCCTGGGGGATTCCTGTTACCATTTCACCCCTGGCCCTTTCATCTCCCGACTCATTGTATAAACTTCCTAAAGATCACAGTCAAGATGGTGCGATGCTGGACAAATGTGCACGCAATCTGCTGACTCTTCTGGCATCTCCTCATAGACAGATCTCTGTACAGTGTGTACGGAGTCACAATTGTTTTAGCAGATGGTGAGGAGAGATGAGGATCTCAGATGGTAAACTGGTATAGTGCAAAGTTGCCAACTCTCCCGGAATATCCAGGAGACTTCCGAAATCTGAGCAGTGCTCCCACTATCCCGGTAGAGGATCCAGATATCCTGCAGAGGTGGAAGTCCTGACCCCTCCCTGGGAACACTAGTATTCCCAGTGTTACTAGGAAGCCCCTTCCCCATCCCTAGTTAAACTAAGAAAAAGGGGCATTGATAGTCAGGGGGGGTGGAGCTTCTGACACAATTTGCATAAATTGTGTCATTAAGCCCCACCCCCTTTCAGACATCAATGGCTTCCCTTCGGGAAGTCAGCAACTCTGGTTTAGTGTGTACACAAGAATCGCATTGTCAGTCTCCGGTTAGAAAATCTGATTTTCGAAGTAGGGACATCCAAAAAGTTCCTTTTCAGATGTCCCTATTTTGAATACTCCCCAGTTTAGAATAATATTTTTTAGAATAGGTGAGTACGCCGAGTTGGGAGTAATAGCAAAAAACAGCAGAAATTCTGCATCTTATCAAGACCATGATGACCAGTAGAAGAGGCAAATGTAACAGCTAGGACTGTGTCCACACCTAAGAAGCTTCAACTTCTTCGGGGCGTAGATTTCAGAAATGACCTACTAGGCATGCGCAGTAGGTCAGTAACGCAATCTACGTACCAGTTAAGTATGTAGATTGCCTCAGTGCGGTCTTTAAAGATCGTACGGAGTAGTTTAGCTAGAAAGAGGCTAATGCCGTCTTGGGGAGTGTTTAGGTAGAAGTGGGAGGGGGAGACAGGGGGAGACATAAGGTAGCCCTATGGTATTCTTAAGTGCCATAAGGTACGTAAAAACAGGGGGCAGGACGGGTGACTTAGGTGCGGATCTGTCAGTAATTATGATGTCATAAACACTAGAGCGCTCACTAGAGCCCCCTAATGTAAATGACGTCATCATTTCTATAAAAGGCTGCCCTCTAGTGACCGACTGGTCATTAGTAGCGGCGGCCATGAAGAGGAGGGAGCCTGACACCGGGGCAAGTGCCAGAAGAGGCCGAAGATCAGAAGGATGGACGGGATCATCATCTTCAAGCAACCGGACAAGATTCTTCAAGCAACTGGAGAAGATTATCTGCAAAGAAAGAAGAAACTACAAGCAACGAGTCCCAGGAATGATGACAGCGAAACGGTGAGTGTGAAAATGTCATTTATGCAACACACAGTACATTACAACACATTTAGTACAAAACAGGGTGGCCACCGGGGGGTAATTTTACAGAGTAGGGGGCAATTTAATCCATGTAAAATGTTTATTTTAGGCACACATGTATGTTAATGTATTTGGGTATGTTTATTTCACACTGGATTTTTTTTTCGGCACGGCGCAGAATGTTTAGAAGGCTTAACATGTTGACGCTGATATTACTACAAGGCTCAGCAATGCTGAGCCTTGTAGTTCTATCAGCGCAGCTATGCTAAGCATTCCAGACATGCTGCACTGGCATTTTGTAAAGAGCAAAACACATGTCAAATATATTGACATGTGTTTATCAGGTACGGTGTACGATTTGTTGACGATAGAAAGGCAATTTAGACAAATCGCCTTTAGTGAATACGGTGTTTTGTAGTTTTTAAATGGCTAACATCTGGACAATTTCTGTCCAGCGATGTTTGACGGGTCGATTTTGCTAAAAGTCCCGGGATTTTGCCTTTAGTGAATGCGACGATTGCATCCTGTGTGCTAAATCGACTTTAATAAATGGAGCCCCATATGGTATTACATGAGTACTAATGACACACATATACTAATACCACATAAACTAATACCACAAATATTAATCCCACATATACTAAAAGCACCAGTACTTCATGTACTATTACATCAGTACTATTACCACATATACTAATACCACCAGGATTCCATGTATTATTATATCAGTACTAATCACACACATACTAATACCACATATACTAATACCACATATACTAATACCACATATACTAATACCACATATACTAATACCACATATACTAATACCACATATACTAATACCACATATACTAATACCACATATACTAATACCACATATACTAATACCACATATACTAATACCACATATACTAATACCACATATACTAATACCACATATACTAATACCACATATACTAATACCACATATACTAATACCACATATACTAATACCACATATACTAATACCACATATACTAATACCACATATACTAATACCACATATACTAATACCACATATACTAATACCACATATACTAATACCACATATACTAATACCACATATACTAATACCACATATACTAATACCACATATACTAATACCACATATACTAATACCACATATACTAATACCACATATACTAATACCACATATACTAATACCACATATACTAATACCACATATACTAATACCACATATACTAATACCACATATACTAATACCACATATACTAATACCACAAGGGACATAATGGAGAATACTGGGGAGGCTGAAGAGACATGATGGGGAATACTGGGAGCTGAAGAGACATGATGGGGAATACTGGGAGCTGAAGAGACATGATGGGGAATACTGGGAGCTGAAGGGACATGATGGGGAATACTGGGAGCTGAAGGGACATGATGGGGAATACTGGGAGCTGAAGGGACATGATGGGGAATACTGGGAGCTGAAGGGACATGATGGGGAATACTGGGAGCTGAAGGGACATGATGGGGAATACTGGGAGCTGAAGGGACATGATGGGGAATACTGGGAGCTGAAGGGACATGATGGGGAATACTGGGAGCTGAAGGGACATGATGGGGAATACTGGGAGCTGAAGGGACATGATGGGGAATACTGGGAGCTGAAGGGACATGATGGGGAATACTGGGAGCTGAAGGGACATGATGGGGAATACTGGGAGCTGAAGGGACATGATGGGGAATACTGGGAGCTGAAGGGACATGATGGGGAATACTGGGAGCTGAAGGGACATGATGGGGAATACTGGGAGCTGAAGGGACATGATGGGGAATACTGGGAGCTGAAGGGACATGATGGGGAATACTGGGAGCTGAAGGGACATGATGGGGAATACTGGGAGCTGAAGGGACATGATGGGGAATACTGGGAGCTGAAGGGACATGATGGGGAATACTGGGAGCTGAAGGGACATGATGGGGAATACTGGGAGCTGAAGGGACATGATGGGGAATACTGGGAGCTGGAGTCACATGATGAGAGATACTATGAGCTGAAGAGACATGATGGGGAATACTGGGAGCTGGAGTCACATGATGAGAGATACTATGAGCTGAAAAGACATGATGGGGGATTCTGGGAGCTGGAGTCACATGATGGGGAATACTGGGGAGGCTGGATGTGACTTTTTTTCATTTTTCTTGTGGCTCACACAATCTTAGACATTGACTTTTTGACCCAATTGGTGTCTTGAGTTTGACATGCCTGCTGTACAGTAAGGGCGGGGCCCAAGCAAGTGCCTCCGATCCAGAGCTGAACACAGACGTAACAAAGGACTGTTTACATCAAAACATTAGCCTCAGGTCATGTCTAAGTCCATTGGGCTGATGTTCTGCAACCAACTTCTTACCCTTGTGTTAGATGTGACACTTCACACACATTACTAAGGGTCAGAACTCGCTGCTGATGTATAGAACACGCATTAAATCATTTCTACATACAGTAGGAAAGGAATTTAGTTTTTCATGTTTTTATTAAAAATATTAAATATTGTTTGCTATTATTTTCTGACATTTACCTTCCTTATGGCCCTGAATCATACTTAATAACATACCTAAATATTTGCAGGCCGTGTGCGTATTTTGGCGATTTTGGTGAATTGCCCATTCACAATCCAGATGTTACGCACAGAAACCCGTTACACGCAGAGTTGAACTCTGTGCCTAATGATACCCGTCAGAAGGGGCGTGGCCAGTACTCCGAAAGTAGGAAGTTAAGAAAAGTGGGTGGAGAGAGGCATGTAAATAGCGCAGTATGGGCGGGGAGAGGCATGTAAATAGCGCAGTATGTGTGGGGAGAGGCATGTAAATAGCGCAGTGTGGGCGGGGTTTGCAAAGTCTGCATGTACGCTAGCAAAATATGCACAAATATATACACACGGAGCGTTAAAGTAGCCCTAAGGCGGAAGTCAGGAAAGATCTATAAGGACGAGGGGGAAGTCACTTGCCACTTAGGTGCATATATTTCCGGGTTGACGACTTTTTAAAGCTTACCTCCCGAAGAACCTGGGGGGAAGCCATAGATTTCTGCAAGGAGGCGGAGCTTAATGATGCGATGTATTCAAATCACGTCATTAGGCCCCGCCCCTGTCAATTACTCACGTAATCTCTAGTGTTCCAGGGGACATCATGAAGCCCCTCCCATCCCTAGTAACATTAGGGATTACAATAGTTATTGATTGCTGGTGGGGTTTGCGGGAGCTTTGCCGGCTATCCGAGGAGTCCAAATTTCGAGATTCTCCATGAGAATTGGCAACCTTGGTATATTTGAGAATCCACGTGTCCTTATCTGTGTACCAGGTCCTATGTGTCGTCATCGCTCGCAATCCAAAGTCACTGTTGTGTGTGTTAATGGATCACGCGCAGCCCGTCCCACTTTGAAGAATGCGTCTGTGGCACACACAATACATGTCAATCAGCCCCTTAATATCATTCATTATGTATTATAAGGCCTTGGGGTGGAATCTATGTTGAGAATACACATTATTAGGATTTTGGTACACGGCTGTGAAGGGTTTATCCCCCGTCCTCCTTGTTGTTGACATTGTTATTATTTGTGCTGGTTTGTCAATGATAACACAGGGGGCCCTGCCTGACAGAGCACAGATGAGACGTCACACCCTTATTTTGGTAATGTTTTGGTACATGACGGCCCCAGTCACATGGATCATTCCGGTATCACGTTTTCAGCAAAACATATTTGTCCCTGGGTGTAAATACTGTTATAGCCATAACAAAAAGAAAGGCATTCTCTGCAGTTTATTACAGCCTGCTCTGAAATGCTGCCCGGGTCACACGATTGTGGTATGAAGATGCTCAGAGTTTACCAAAATACTTTAATAAATTCCACATTTTAGGAAACGCCATTTCACGTTTTCATGAAAGTTGCAACAAAAAGTTATTTTATTTATTTATTATGTAATATGATTTATTTATTATTTAATATGATTTTTTTTATTTTTTTTTTTTATTGAAACAAAATGGACTTTTAAGGGGTTCAGATGTTGGTCACACTCTTGGCGCCAATCACTTTTTCCTGCAACTTTGAGGTTTGAGGAAGAGCCTGCAATATAACGTATTGTAATGTAGGGATGTTATGTTAACGTCATGAGGCCTGATCCAGACTTAAGACATGGTTGCCGACTCTCCCGGAATGTCCGGGAGACTCCAGAAATTCGGGCAGTTCTTTCGCAAGGGACTTGAGGCTCATGGTTTCCATGAAATCATGGCCTCAAGTCCTGCCCCCCGCCTGACAACACTTGATGATGCAAATTGCGTCATCTAGCCCCACCCCCATCCCTATGAAACCCTGAAAGGGGTAATAGATCATTAAGGGGTGGGGCTTAATGACATGATTTGCATACATTGCGCTGTTAAGCCCCACCCCCTGCATGCATCTATGGCTTCCCTCCGGGAGCTGCCGGCTTTTAAAAGTCGACAACCCTGACTTAAGGGAATTTTAAGCACACATGCGTACCAAAGTTATGCACTACTAAGGATAATGCACTCCCATCGCATGCACGTGACTTAGCTGACGTACGTGTTCAGAACCTGCATTAACATTTCCTTGCGTATCTCTGGTCGTAGCTAAAGCCTTGTCGTACGTAACCCAGCCCGTACTTTACAATTTAAATGCCTCCCTCCTCCAACCATCCGTATATTCGGATTGCATAGGGTGATCACACCCTATCGTACGGAGTTATATACAAGTTACGTACGATCAGAGTTAAAATGCGTCTTAAACATATCAAGTGAATCTGCCATCACAACCTTCACTGGCAGTGACTCCATATCCTGACTGCCCTTACTGTAAAGAACCCTTTCCTGGCAGTGACTCCACATCCTGACTGCCCTTACTGTAAAGAATCCTTCCTTGGCAGTGACTCCACATCCTGACTGTCCTTACTGTAAAGAACCCTTCCCTGGCAGTGACTCCACATCCTGACTGCCCTTACTGTAAAGAACCCTTCCCTGGCAGTGATTCCACATCTTGACTGCTCTTACTGTAAAGAACCCTTCCCTGGCAGTGACTCCACATCCTGACTGCCCTTACTGTAAAGAACCCTTCCCTGACAGTGACTCCATATCCTGACTGCCCTTACTGTAAAGAACCCTTCCCTGACAGTGACTCCATATCCTGACTGCCCTTACTGTAAAGAACCCTTCCCTG
>WWET01001759.1:59344-82048 GCA_011038615.1 Limnodynastes dumerilii | reverse complement strand
ATACCCCCCCCCGCCTCCTCCCCGCCTCGCAGACGTATTTTGGACTAACGTAAATTTGGCACGCCCACACGTAAGTATTTACGTGAGACATACGTGAATCACCCATACATTCAAAATTACGCTACGTGAATGTGCGTATTTTCTATGGTGCGCATGCGCAGTGTTTTCAAATCTGTGAATTTACGTCTCCGCAACGCGTAAAATCGCGGGGAAGCGTAGTTCTGGATCAGGCCCAATGCCATGACGTCTGGGGAAGTTACCTAGATTTACTAAGCTGTGGGAAAGGAAAAGTGGAGATGTTGCCCGTAGCAACCAATCAGATTCTAGCTAACATTGGGCCAGATCCAGGGAGGCATTTAAATTGTACAGTACGGGCTGGGTGAGGCAGTTACGTCTGTCAGGACGCTACGGACGTGCGCGGTTACGCTTGGAAAAGTTCAGGTAGGGTGTGGTAGTCGTAAATCAGCAAAAGTACGTCCGTCCGATGGGAGTGCCCGGGGGGAGTGCATAGTACTTACGATGGCGTAAATACGCTACGCGATCTAACGTAACCAGCACGTAGGTCTGTATCTACCCCATTTTTTGTTATGTAATAGGAAAGTGAGAGCTAGAATCTGATCGGTTGCTATGGGCAACATCTCCACTTTTTCTTTCCTGCAGCTTAGTAAATCTGGCCCCAGGTCTGTTTTTCTATTCAGGGTTAATCAAATCAATAGCCGTAAATGTAAACCTATTATGGGAGCACAGAGGATGATTCACGTGGTGCTCTTTGGAGTCTGATTTTCTGGAGATAAGTTCCGCTGATGTCTCGGCTGGGATGTGATTTGTAGGGTAGCTGGTTATACACACAAGTTAGTAGCAAAGCAAAACCAATAAATAAATGTAAAATAAAATGTATGGCCTGTATTCAGACCGCATGTATGCAATCTACGTAAGAAAAAGAGACGTAGATTATGGTAAAAAATGACTACGCATGCGCAGAAGTAAAAATCGCTAAACACCGGACCTATATGTAGTCTCTGCGCATTGTCAGACTTTGAAAATTCTTCATATCGGGGCTGAGTCAGACGCATTTCTCCCGGACAGGTGAGTTTATCTTTTTATCTTGTTTGTTTTTAACAGTTTTTAATGTTTAAAATGTCTTTGTTTATTTTTTAGTTAAAATATAAGAAAAAAAAGACCACATTTTTTTTTTTACTTTTTTTTTTTTTTAACATTAGTGCATCCTCCTTTATGCCAGCCGTCTCCCCATACATGCCCCCCCTTTTCCTCCCCCTAATAACAGCTATATTGGGGAGGAAAAGGGGGGAATATGGGGAGATCGCTGGTATGAAGGGACTAGCGCCATTATGGCTAACGGTGTTATGTTTACCTTGCACATAGATTATCATTCGGCACCGAGGGATTGCAAATTGTACGAAGTACTGCAACAGGGCAGCGAAGATATTTGAGATGTGTGTGCATCGCCATGGAAACAGCAGATTTCCATGTGCGAATGGGCCAGATCCAGAACTACGTCCGTCTTCCATAGACGGACGTAGTTCATTAAACAGTAGCTACTGCGCATGCCATTGTACGTAATCTGCGTATCGTTTCCATACCTAACAATACGCAGATTACGTAGAATAGCTACTACGCATGCGCAGTAGCTACTGTTTATTGAACTACGTCCGTCTATGGAAGACGGACGAGGTTCTGGATCCGGCCCATTGTCTGTTTTACTGTAAAAGCAGGCATTATCACCTAAAAATGAAATTGGTAAATAGAGCCCTGTATTCTCTCTCTTTCAGCAATTTGAGATTTAACACGACCTTACTGTGAAATTTCAATACCTACCCTCCCCCAACTAGCGTCTAGACTGAATGGGCGGAGCCATGCGGTATTGGGGGTTGGGCTGAGCATGTAAGAAGCTGTCAGAGGCTGATCGCTCTGCTGCCCACTGTGTATTTCTAAACAGTGCTCAGCTGGCTTACAGTGCAGGACCCCCTCTCCTCCGGGGGCCCCGTAGGAGCCACACCCCTTGCGCCCCCCCTGTCAGTAATGCTTCGAGATGAATCAGACGCAGACGCTAGTCCCAGTACTTTGTATCCTACCCTCGTGTTGCACTTTGGCCATTTTTGAAAGAAAGCCACTTATACAGCCGCAATTATTGGGGCACATAATACGACACAAAGCATTCAGCACATTTAACAAGAAAACAAAAACTTGGCATGATTTTCAGGAGGTATAGAAACAGGAGACTTTGTTGCTGCAAAGTTTAATGGCTGGATCCAAACCAACGTACAAGAGTGAATTTACGCGATCCATTTGCGTCAATTCACTGGCAGCGAACATCTGTGCATGCACACGGCAGATGTTCTCTTAGCATAAGTACGATCGTACTTATCAGTACTTAAGGGGAAGAGACATTACCTTTCCTTACAATGGCTCTATACCTGCCATATAGGTGGGGATAGCCATTTAAATGAAGGCTACAGGGCGTAGACCTAGACGTAATATTTAAGGCTTGAATCTGAATACGTAAGTGTCCATATTTACTACCGAGAGCGGGGAGTGCAGGGGACGTGTCTTACAGATAGTGGGGAGTGCAGGGGGCGTGTCTTACAGATAGTGGGGAGTGCAGGGGGTGTGTCTTACAGATAGAGGGGAGTGCAGGGGGCGTGTGTTACAGATAGAGGGGAGTGCATGGGGCGTGTGTTACAGTGAGAGGGGAGTGCAGGGGGAGTGTGTTACAGAGAGAGGGGAGTGCAGGGGGCGTGTGTTACAGAGAGAGGGGAGTGCAGGGGGCGTGTGTTACAGAGAGAGGGGAGTGCAGGGGGCGTGTGTTACAGAGAGAGGGGAGTGCAGGGGGCGTGTGTTACAGAGAGAGGGGAGTGCAGGGGGCGTGTGTTACAGAGAGAGGGGAGTGCAGGGGGCGTGTGTTACAGAGAGAGGGGAGTGCAGGGGGCGTGTGTTACAGAGAGAGGGGAGTGCAGGGGGCGTGTGTTACAGAGAGAGGGGAGTGCATGGGGCGTGTGTTACAGTGAGAGGGGAGTGCAGGGGGAGTGTGTTACAGAGAGAGGGGAGTGCAGGGGGCGTGTGTTACAGAGAGAGGGGAGTGCAGGGGGCGTGTGTTACAGAGAGAGGGGAGTGCAGGGGGCGTGTGTTACAGAGAGAGGGGAGTGCAGGGGGCGTGTGTTACAGAGAGAGGGGAGTGCAGGGGGCGTGTGTTACAGAGAGAGGGGAGTGCAGGGGGCGTGTGTTACAGAGAGAGGGGAGTGCAGGGGGCGTGTGTTACAGAGAGAGGGGAGTGCAGGGGGCGTGTGTTACAGAGAGAGGGGAGTGCATGGGGCGTGTGTTACAGTGAGAGGGGAGTGCAGGGGGAGTGTGTTACAGAGAGAGGGGAGTGCAGGGGGCGTGTGTTACAGAGAGAGGGGAGTGCAGGGGGCGTGTGTTACAGAAGGCTACCCTAACTTCAGCCGGCGTAAGAAAGGGGCCATACGCTCGCACAGGAGCGTATGGTCACCTAGCCCGCCCACTCACCCTCATTAAACTGCCTCCCCCCGCCCACCTACACTATCCTAAATGTAGGGGCGCTGGGGGACGTCCCCTCCAGCATCCCTATGGCGCTGCTATGGACATCTGCCTGGCGCATGCGCAGATCGGCTGAAAAGCAGATCTTACGCTTACGCCCGCCATCCAAGCGACGGCGGGCGTAGTTCAGGATCAGGCCCGTGATCCTTACTTATGGACCCTCCTAAGAGAGTTTAATTTCATTATAGGACAGAGCAAGGGGTCCTTGGACTATTCAACCACAATGCAGTATAGAAGGTTGTGGGATTCATTTTACGATCAGTCCTGGAAAATTCAGACTGCAGGGTAACAGAAGCCCGTGTGTAGGCTGCATGTGATCACATGTTTCGTAGTGTCCCTTCAAACTCCCGGGAAATGTATTATTAGCCGCTCGGGGACTGTGAAGTCATGCTAGTAACCTGGGACGAGCTACGGAGGAATCTGCTTGACCAGAATTCAGAGCCGATCACTGGGTATTGGAAACCTGAGAAGGACATTGCCCCCATGGACCAGAGTTATGTAGAGTCACTGAAACGATTGGCAGACATTCAAGAAGAATCCGTGCGAGGCTGAAACTGACCGTGCAGAATGGAACATGGAATGACGTGTACGGGGTGGGGGGGTGGAAGTTTTATTGTCATCTCATATTTTGGCTCCTTTTATAGTCCTGTCCATCAATATAGTTGTCACATTGGACCATTTCCAAAGGTCTGGTGGTCCATTGACTTGAATTAGCGCATCCAGCCTGTGGGACTCCAGGTAGTAGTTACGAATACTTACCCCTCCGGCGAGGTCCCGCGGTGGTCTTTGCCGGAGACATTTGGCGCCGCTCATAAATAAAGTTCCGGCGCATAAGAAGTAGATAACTTTTGGGACTTTAACATTTTCAAGTCCCAAAAGTTAAATACACTGCGCATGGGCCGGGACTTAACTTCGGGGACAGAGAGACGCGGAGCGCAGGACAGGGGAGTTATTCTTTATTTTACTTTTTATTTAAATATTAATCATTGTTCATTTATTTATTTTATTTTTAATGTTTGAAATAAACCATAAATTACATTTTTTATTTAATTTTTTTTTTATTAATATGCATACACTGTATATTCCAGCGGTCTCCCTATACATACCCCCCTCCTTTCCTTTCCCTAATAACAGCTATTAGAGGGAGGAAAAGGGGGGTTTAAAAGGGGGGACTGCAGGAATACTTGTCCTAACGCCATCTATCCTTAGCTGGCGTTATATAAAGAGTATCGGCGCGGATTGCTACAATCCGTACCGATACTTTCTAAATACAGCGATTAGCCGTCCTGCATTTATTAGAGCGGACCGGCAATCGGGGGGCAATTTTAATGATCGCCATGGTTTCCATTGCATTATAAATGGTGATGCCTTTGTTTTCAGGAGATTAAGACCGTTTAGAGGTGAGATAGCCCAGGCACAGGTTCAGACGAGATAGTCCGGGCCCGGGTGCTCCGCCCTCTGTGATGTCACATGGAGATGGAGTGCGGCAGATCTGCAGAACAATTCATGCGCAGGGAAGGGTAGTTTTTAAGAAATCCTCCCTGATCATTTGCCCTCGTTGTACGGCCTGGTGCAGTAGCAGAAAACGGGTTAGTATAATGCCGATTCGCCAGTGCTGGTGGAAGGTGACAGGGCAGGTCCAATTCTCTGCCCGGGCCCGGGACAAATGTCCTGGCAGAACACTCCTGATGGCAACCATGCAATCCGAACGCTAAATGCAGCGGCAGCAGGGATCAAACAGCGGATTTACACCAGGGTCCGACTGCCCCGGAATATCTGGGAGACTCATGAAATTCAAGCCGGCAAATCAATTGCCATGAGGCCTTTGAGTTGATTAAATTCACGGCCTCAATTCCCGCCCCCCTGTCTGTCAATACTGAAATTCCTAGTGTTACTGGCTATTAGGTTTGGTGATGTAATTTGTGTCATCAAACCCCGCCCTAATCCTCAGTAACACTAGGAATAGCTCTATTGATGGGAAGGGGCGAGGCTTCAGAACACCATTTCCATGAATCGTGTCATTAAGCCACATACCCACACAGGCAAATATTTCTTCCTTCCAAGAGCTCCCTGAGAGAAGAAACAGGAAGCTGTCAGCCCTGATCTACACCTCCGTGCAAGCACTTGTGAGACCACTCCCATCATCAGACCACTCCCACCGTGAGACCACTCCCATCGTGAGACCACTCCCATCGTGAGACCACTCCCATCGTGAGACTACTCCTGTTGTTTGTATGGAATTCTGACACCTTCACTCTACCATAACATTTTAGACCCATTCCCCGCTTAAAATGGCGACATATCGGAAGTGAGTGTCTTGCGGTCGGCCAAATCCCTGCAATCACTATTGTCAGGACATGTCAGAACAGTAATCAATCATTCAGCTTGGGTACTTGCGCATATGCAACCTGCAAAAGCAGCCATTTTCCCAGACACGCAGTAAGAAAACGCCCACTTTGCCGTAATCTGGAACTTCCCAAAACCTTACTGCAGACATCAAGTCACCCAGGGGTGCAATTAAAGCCCATGGCCACCAGATAATGACTTCCTTTTACCAAACACTGTATACAAAGTGATAGCTGCAATCAGATTGGTTGCTGTGGGCAACATCTCCAATTTCCTTGAATTGTGTAATAACATTTAGGGGCATCAGACTTTCCCATCCTTTAAGTGATGCTACAGTGGCCTCGACATCCTGACCCTTATAGGAGTATAATACCTCATTAGCATGAAGGAGACTTCAAGCCCACCTCTACCACAAGCCTTGGATGGGCTAAACTTGTCCCGAGGGTCATAGGGCCAAATCCAAAATGTCAGATGACTTAAGATTGTTGCGTGCGTAAGTCGGCTGTGCATTAGTTCTACTCATGTGCAAAACGCGCTATTAGTTCCTGACATTGGACCTGATCGAAAGTTTTGACAGCAGAGAATACGGAACACGGCCCAAAATTGCCAACCCATAAATACTCGCTACTCATTATTTAAAGCATCCCCTGTATTGGCTTTGTTTTTCGAGCAGAGAGGAGGGAGTCACAATGTTGACTTGATGTTGTCAACATAATTAACTGAAGACATGATTTAACTGGAATGATGATGTCATAGAACATTAAACATATTTTGCATGATATAATACCCGACAGTGATAATCCTCAGTAATGAAATCTGGGCTGCAAATCCACCAATTATTTTGACAATTTGAAATATTTCTCCTATTCTGTACGTTACGCTCTATACTTTCACCACACACAGGACTCTCTAATAGTTATTCTTTAATCCCTGCAAATTTTCTAGAATGCACTTGACATCTTCGCTGCTTGACTTAGATAAAGCCACTAATTTTGTAGCTCCTGATGGCTCCAGCAGATGCCCGTTTGAAACTGATATATTGACTGTAGAGATTTATGTTTCCACTTGTACGGATCACTCCTTGCCTTCTCTCATTACTCCGCTTTGCAGGAACACTTCATGGCTCCAGCAGATTAAGCAAGACATGGAAAGAGCCAGGCGACCTCGAAGGACGGTATTGTACACTACAACGACATGTGAAGCAGATATAATTCCTCACATAACCCATCCACAAAAGGCTTCCAGCGGGAGAGTGCGAGCAGCTGAGGTTATCATGGGTATTAAAAGGTCAATGCTGGATAGATGAAGGATCTACGGAGTAATACGCAGTAGATAAACTGTTCACATCATATCAGCTCATTGACCTTATCTCGTCCGCATGTAAGGTCAGGGCCACAATGGGGGGGAAGGGCAGTTGGGGCTATTGGGCCAGATCCAGAGCTATGTCCGCTAGCGTATTTATGCAAATGGCGTGCATTAGTCGGCCTTAGCGAGTGCACTGCCCATGTTAGTAACCCTAAGACTCCCTTCCCCGTAGCCTAACCCTAAGACTCCCCTCCCCATAACCTGATCCTAAGACTCCCCTCCCCGTAGCCTAACCCCAAGACTCCCTTCCCAGTTGCCTAACCCTAAGACTCCCTTCCCCGCTGCCTAACCCTAAGACTCCCCTCCCCGCTGCCTAACCCTCAAACTCCATTCCCTGCAGCCTAACCCTAAGACTCCCCTCCCCATAACCTGATCCTAAGACTCCCCTTCCCGTAGCCTAACTCTAAGACTTCCCTCCCCGCAGCCTAACTCTAAGACTTTTCTCCCCACAGCCTGACCCTAAGACTCCCTGTAGACTCCTGTTCACCTGTCTGGGGTGTGCGGCAGGTCTGTGGTGGGTGTAATGGGTCTGCGGTGACGTTTCTGAATGGATGGGTAGGTATGCTGATCGGCATGCTTACCCATTCATAAAAAGTTTTTTCGAATTATCGCTATTTTCGAAATATAGACGGGCAAAGATTACCTTTCGGCTGTCTCTGTTTAGTAAATAGTATTTTTCTCAGTGGTGACTGCATCCCGTCGCAAATGCATGTCAGATACAATGTTGACTTGCCAGTAGGCAACTGGGCTAACTGTCCACCCCAAAGACTCAGTTATGAATCACTTTCCATCTGGAGATCTTGGAGTTTAGAAAGAAATGCCGATATGAAGGGGGAGGGGGGGCTAATGATGTGATTGATGTAAATTGCGTCATTTAGCCCATGAAGTGACGCTTATCCTTACTAGCACTGGGGAACAGGGCTGCAAGAGAGTTGGGAGAAATGCACGAATTTCGAGAGTCTCCCGGATATTCCATGAGAGTCAGGGCAACCATGTAATATATGTAACTGCATTTATGGGTCGCTTAAACTCCAGTCTAGTACCACCTTCATTATCTTCAGCTTGCTGAGTTCCATTAGGTTAAATCATCATTGACTTTGAATCCTATTACCATGATCTATACCTTATAGCTTTAATCACAGGGATGAATGAAAAGGCAACATCTCCTCTTTTCCTTTCCCACTCATCACTTATATTAGTCAGTTCCGAAAACAGCTTCTTCTAGGCAAAAGGAACATCTAAAAAATATTTTGTATTTCTGTAAAAAAAAAGGTGTCAGGAATCTTTGATAGTGTGTGATATTTGATATGTCCTAAAATCGATTTTCAATGAATCATTCTTAGAATAATTTTTAGATCAACAAACATTTTTGGTATACTTTCACAATTGCCACATTTTTAAGTGGTGTAATCGCCTCCTGCAAGAAATATACCGTGCACCATCAGCAGGGGGCAGTCATGGGCCGTTTAAAAGGCTGCATTTTCCCTGAATAAAGAAAAAAAAAGATATTGAATTATTATTTAAAAACAATGATATAATTGCTGATAGGCACATGTCCCAGTTTAATCAATCCTTCTACTAGTTTTGGTGGAATATTTGACTGTCTGGCTTGGAAAAGCATCACACAAATATTTATACTTTACATACAATTCTTTCAAAGCTGATATTTATTTTTTATTCTTTTTTTTTGCGATTATTTTAAAAAGAATGGCAAAGAAAAATAAAAAAAACTTACAATATTTTAAAATGTTTATAAATGCTACTAAAGTAGGTCTAAAGAAAAGCGTAGGAGTGGATTGCAATGTCCTTAGATTATTATTAACACTTATTTATATATGACCATGAATTTTCCGCAGCACTTTACAGAGAACATTAGACATTCACATCAGTCTCTGCACTTATTGGAGCTATATAATAAGGTCCTCAACATATACACGAGGGTTGATTTAGTCACTAGCTAATTAACCTACTAGCATGCTTCTGGCATGTGGGAGGAAACCCACAAAGACCCAGGGAGAACAAAGAAACTCCACACAGGGGACACAGGAATTCAACTCCTGACCTTAAATGCTTCTTAATGAGCCACCTATACCTCCAGATTGGGGCATATATGTTATGATTCGTTAATGGTACAACTAAAAGTTCAATTCCCAAAACTGTTGCATCCAATGTTGTGCCCCACTGGACGGGGTAAAGAAAATGTCATTGGTGTCTGCATGGAACCGGATTCATAGATCCGTTTTTTTATAGTACGCAATTCTACGCATGAACGTCGCAAGCCAACACCTCCGACACTTCTCTTTCACGGCCGTGCTGTCGGGACTTATGAGTCCATAGACTAGTCTGTTCTTTACGTGTGTACTTTACGTGCGTATATGTATGCCGTATTTGCGATTCTTATGCTTTCATTTAAATGCCTCACCCCACCCACTTTCATGTAAATTTTCACGTCCGTTTTTTAACCCCGACCCTCCGTACGTGTTTCACCAAGTGCGATTCACAAGTTCGTCCATTAGGCACTTACGAGCGTATATTCAACGTAACTTACGGAAATAAAGTTACTACGCCTGCGCAGTTAAAACGTACCTAGATCTGTGGATACAGTCCATTATTCCTAAACCATTTGTAAACACTGATATTAAAACGTAATGTAAATAAAAATAGTTGATGAATTGTATTCTTAAATTATGGAATGCATTCACCGGTTTTAATTGCTGGCTGCAAAACATATTGGACTGTATTCACACTTAAGTAAGGGCTGCTTTTCCGTTCATTTTTCCGTCTTTAGGATCGGATAAACTGCGCATCCGTAGTAACTTTATTTACGCAAGCTGCGGTGGAATGCGGCACAGAAATCTGTTAGGCAAAGACTTTAATTCCGTGCTTAGCGAGATACATAAGAAGCGATGTGTCAGTCCTACGTAAGAAGGAAGTTAAGAAAAATGGGTGGGGGAGGGGGGCATTTAAATGTCCTATTAAGGGCGCGGTTAACAATGTATGCCTGTACTTAAGCAACTTAAGCACAAATATACGCACAGAGAGAGTTAAGGTTGCCCCTATGGTGGTGGAAGTCAACTAAAAACCGTAGGAACAAGGGGAGTGTCTTGGGAGTTGCCTGTGCGTATTTTTGCGAATCCGTGCGTACTTATTTCACTCTTAAGTGTGAATATGGTCCATTGTGTTTGGGGAAAAAACCTTCATGAGATAATAAAACAACCCACAGGAATGTCCAACCAACATTTCATTGCATAGGATTTCCCATTACCTCAATAGCTAAATTTACTTTACTAACGGACAACCTAACACCCAGCGCAGCGTCAAACTGTGTCCCCTTCAATAAAGAATTATAATCATGGACTGGATCAGGGGCAGAACGTGACAGACTTGGGCCCCATAGGAAGGGTGCTAAGCCCGAGCCTGGATGGGTGGGACTTGGCGAAGTCATGCAATACTGGTGGGCGGCTGAGTGGGCCCATTTGCGTGAAAGAAACTGCCAGAGGTTGACAGATTGCTTACAGGGTAGGGGGAACTGGCTTCCCTCTTCTCCAGGCCCTGTAGAAGAGCCACACCCCTATAGATTCGCGCCTGGACTGGATGAAGAATTTCGAGAATGGGGACTCTTTTCAATTGGTTGGAGCATTAACTACTAGAATTTGCGATCTGAGCATGTGCATTTGAACCACCCAACGCAATTCGCTTTATCAAGACTTCCGACAAATGACCCTTTTCACAGCTTTTGACAAATTATTGTGTATTTCACTCACTAGCGGGGAGGACTTTGTGTTATGGTTTTCCATGTAGGCGTGCTAATGGACTCTGTACCAACCAGACATCTGACCTGCTGTCGCTTTAAGTGCATACGAGTTGAAAAATCTTAAGGTAGACTCCTTGGAAGTCCAACGCAAAGGAAATGATGACCAAAACAATTGCAAGTCTGTGTGAATACAGCAGGGATCTGCTTAAGATCCTCACTTATACTGCATTTGAAGATCTTGTGACCAGATTTACTAAACTGCGGGAAAGGAACAGTGGAGATGCTGCCCATAGCAACCAATCAGATTCTAGCTCTCACTTTCCTATTACATACTAGAAAATGTCATCTAGAATCTGATTGGTTGCTATTTGCACCATCTCAACTCTTCCATTCCCGAAGTTTAGTAAATTTGATCCTTAGAATACAATCCAATTTTTTGTTTCTTCATTACATTCTTTAAAAAAACGTGAAACATGCTCACAAAGTTTAAAAGGCATTAGATAAAATGTCTTCACATGCACCTTAGTAATAGGGCCGTTCAGAGACCAGAAACCTTTTTTTTCTTTTACAGTGTCAATATCCATTTGAGTTCTCTGTCTTTTCTTTAAGCTGGATACACAACGCGTTTTGACCTAATAATGATATTTTTCAAAGCTAAACTTAAGCAAGTTTAGGGACATTCCAAGAAGTCTGGAAAACATTCTGACCCATTCACTTTGACCAGCAATGATACTATGTCGGAAGTATTATTGCTGGTCATAGTGAATGGGTCAGAATGTTTTCTGATTGGTTAGCCCAATCCTATCAAGTTTTAAAGCCAACTCTAAGCGAATGGACTACAACTTTGCAGAGTTTATAAGTGTTATTACTGCTCTTGTGATCATTCACATATCATTAGATATTGTACAAATATAATGTCCTCAATTGAAACCACTGTAAAGCATCAGATGGCAAACATAACACGTGAATTATATTTGAGCAACCATCTTCCCTTTTCTGCAGGAAACATTGTTATCAAATTAATGGCCACAAAGGAAAGCAATTAATTAAAAGACGACAGGGACATCCCTTGTACTGCACAGAAACTGGGAGTTAAGTTATGTAATACAACATATATTCGGTGACAGTTGAAGAAGGGTTGACAAGTGGATGAAGTTTACCTTGTAATGTATATCAATTTCTGTTCTTAGAACTAATATTACAACAGTATGTGGTTACCAACAGAAAAACAACTTTCCTCCAATCTTTCTAAGCACCTTTGCATTGTGGTTTGAGCCTCACTGAAATGAAGCTTATCCTACGGTTCAGCGATTGCTTTTCACATGAAGCAAAAAACACATTCACAGACGATTTCAACAGCATTTAGGTGGTCCGGTCCGATAACGTGTCTTACAAGAGATGCTGCTATCACTTCAACATTCAAGCTCTTTCCTCATTAAGATGAATGAATTTCCTAAGGTTGATTCAACCGGCCTGGTCTAAACATCTAAACCACAGGACAGATCCTCCCTCTCCTTTATCCCAATAACCAGGCTTGTTTGCTAATATGGACTTAGCTGTCCATATTAGTCCGTCAATCAATTAAGCAATTATCATAATGAAAATAATAATGATCACAATACACACAAGACAAAATAACAATGGACCAGTCTGCAACTACACCTGGAAGGAAGAGGTGAACTCCCTTGTCATTTCCCGTCTGTTATGTGTAGTTAAGGACACTTCCATGTCCATAACCCAACATTACCATTACCACAGAGATCTGTGTCCATATGAAGACTGATCCGTTTGCCCTGTTTGCCTATTCTACATGGCAATCCTCACCTTCCTTGTGGGGTTTGGCCATGCGGAAGGCAAGGTCTTCCCCGTTGAGTTCCGTCCACATGAAGATCTGTTGCTTGACATCTGCCGCATGCATACACAGACGTTACATGCAAAGGGACTTAAGCAAGCAGCTTGAGTAAGTCCCTTTGCAATATTAACTGGGAATCTGGTCCTATAATACAATAAGAAGAGTCACATCACCTTTGCTCTATAAAATGGAGCCTGCCGACAGTTGCCGAAATCACCAATCAACTGCTGTATGATTGTCTGTCGGAAAACAAAACCTCTGACACCTGCCCAGGTGAGTGTTAGTAGGCTCAAGAAGTTATCTCCAGGGTGAGTTTGAAGGGTGCCAATGGGGCTTCCTTTGACCTGAGTACCCATGGGCGCCCACAGCATATGCCGCATGAAACTAGCCCTAGGCATGCCTCGCTTTCTTGCACCACGTAAATGGACAACCTGTAATTGAAAAGAATCAGTCTTAAAAAGTCCACAGCAAGTAAAAACACTACCAAAAAATAGTAGAGGAAGAGGGGGAAATTCCCAAAGACAAAGAGGAGGGATGGGGTGTAGGTCGGTGGCATGAATAGCCCTTTTTTGAAAGGGCCGTTTCATACCAGCCAGTTGCAAACCGGCTCACAAATCAATTGCTTCTGCCTTGAGGAGGAGAAGCAATTGATCATCCCTGGAATGAACGGTGATTGCCGAATGGTGAGTATTTATCCTACCCTAACCCTTATCCTAATCATTACCCTAACCCTCCCCTTCCATTACCCTAAGCCCCCCCTTCCATTACCTTAACCCTCTCCTCCCCGCAGCCTGACCTTAACCCTCCCTTTCCATTACCCTAACCCTCTCCTCCCCACAGCCTGAGCCCAAGACTCCCCTTCCTGCAGCCTAACCCTAAGACTTCTCATAGACGCCTACTCACCTGTCCAATCAGTGTGGCATCTGCGGCAGAGCAACAGCTGCGGTTTCCGAATGAATGAAGGGCTGAGTATTCTGATCGGCATACTTACCCATTCATTAAGAAGTTTTCCCTGCAAAACGCACGTAACATCTTGATGGCGTCTGCCTCTTCCCCTCAAAACACCTCACTTGCACACTTGCCGTGATGGACACAAGTCTGGACCCGACCCTATATGTGTATTTAAGTACTTGCTTTTATAGTTTTTATGTATCCTTGTTACCTACATTTTATAGGATGTGGAATGATGATTGATTATTTAGATGTTATTATGGACGCATCATTGTATTATCCACATCATGGGTTAGATCCAGAACTAAGTACGTTGGCGTATTTACGCTAGCCGGAGACGTCAAAACGCTTTTTTGCATGTACTGCGCATGTGTGCGGCAGATGTTATGACACGTAACTCTGAACGTACGTACCAGACTACTATCAACAGCGTAACTATGAACGAAGGGGCGTGTCAGACATACGACCCCTGTAATTACGCTTCGGAAGGCGGGGTGAGGCATTTAAATCGTACAGTATGGGCGTGCTTAGGCGCGTAAGGATGTGCAGCCATTACGGCCATCAGGAGTTACGTTTGGAAAGGTTAAGGTACGGCTGAGGGGAGCGCCAAGAGGAGCGCATAGTAATTACGCTATGTAATGGAAACGTAGCTCTGGATCAGGCCCCGTGTGATAGGAGACCTTGGAGGCCTCACAACTCATGAAGCCTTGTGGTGAAACATGGAGGGAAGACTCCCTTTAACTGTACAAAGTCTTGAGAGAGGCATCAAGGACAGTAGTATAAACTTACTCCATGTGCCCTGGGGAATACCTTGGACCTCCCACCATCTGTGTCCAATCTGAGAGATAGCGAGCACAACTGTTTCCAATCTGTCTAGAGATGTTTCCTCACACTCTCTTTTATTGGTTCTTAAAGTTCATCCTCAAGACTTTCTCTGAGATGAGAGGAAATAAAGCTCAACCGACATATCCATAGCCTGACTGAAGTTCCATACTGTTGGTAGCCACCTGTTTTCACTTCCTTCTACCTGGAATTACTGCGCTCATAATGACTGTGGTGGAATCTGTTCCTCTTCTTTTCCTCATATCATTGTCCCATCGTAATTTCAGCCTCTCATACTACAGATGAGACGACTGAACTGAGTTAGACGGTTGTTGGGTCAATGGAGTCATGGAGTTAATGATGTTAGAATGGATTTTGGGTCCCCGTAGCGAACGTCCCTATTTGGAAAGGGCCATTTGCTCCCGGCCAGTTCCAAACTGGCTGGGATATTGATTGCTTATACTTCGATGAGGCATAGCAATCGATCCCCGGAGCACCAAAACGGTGCTCCTGAAAGGTGAGTTTCCCCCAACCCGTTTCCTAACCCAAACCCCAAACCCTAAGTCTCCCCCCTGCAGTCTAACCCTAAGTCCGCCCTGCATCCTAGCCCTAAGTCCCCCCCCCCCCACGCAGCCTAACCCTAAGTCCCCGGCGGTGGAGCTTTCTGAAAGTGAATGGGTGAGTATGCAAATCGCATAAAATCGAAAAACTGCTTTCGGCTGTCCCTAATTTGCAATGCGAGCCTTTGCAGTGGGCCCATTGAAACAAAAAAATAAACTTCACTTCTGCTTCATACACATGTAGAAATCTCAATGGACCTGATTCACACTTAAGAATTTTCTTAAAATAAGAACTTAAAGTCACACTTGGGCTAATCCATGTTGATTGCAGGGGAGTCAAATTTCATCTGTTGGAAACAGTACTAGTGTTGAGAGGTGATGGTTACTAGTAAATGATGAGATTTCAAAGGAGACTACACCGAATCCCATACTCACCCATTCATTAAAAAGAAATTCTGAGAAGGCTCGCATTCGAAATAGGGACAGCCGAAAAACTGCTTTCGGCTGTCCCTAATTCGCAATGCGAGCCTTTGCAGCGGGCCCAGTGAAACAAAAAAATAAACTTCACTCCTGCTTCATACAAATGTAGAAATCTCAATGTCTCTTTAATTATGCTGCTCAGAACAGATGGAAGAGGAAGGGATTACATTAAGGATGGGAAATGTTCCTTCTGTAAATGTCATTATTCATTACTGGAACTGTAAATAAAATATGTCACAAGGTTCTCCTGGTCCTGTGTTGCAATGGATAGTGTAGAACATTATGATATCTGATAGCTTCCTGGATATTATTCACTGTAAGTGAAATCAGAAGTCACGTTTTGCTGAATGATCACTGAAGGCCAGCGATGAATATTACACAACAATGGCCCAGATCCAGACCTACGTTTCCATTACGTTTTATCGCTTAGCGTATTTTCTAGGCACTCCCCTTGTACGTACTTCGGCCATTTTACGCTTCCCAAACCCTACCTTAACTTTTCAAAGTGTAAGTACTGACGTACGTAAAGGCTTAATGTACGCACCTGCCTAAGCCACGCCCAGACTGTATGATTTAAATGCCTCACCCCGCCTCCGAAGCGTATTTATGGGTGTGGTATGGATGTCACGCCACTTTGTACATAGTTACGCTGTTGATACTAGGCTGTTACTTACATTCAGAGTTACGTGGCGTAACATCTGCCGCGTCCATACGCAGTACATACAAAACAGTGATTTTACGTCAGCGTCTAGCATAAACACGCTAGCGTACTTAATACGGGATCTACCCCAATGGGCCTGATCCAGCGTTACGAAAATTCGCACGCCCCTTGTACGTACTTCGGCCATTTTACGCTTCCCAAACCCTACCTTAACTTTTCAAAGTGTAAGTACTGACGTACGTAAAGGCTTAATGTACACACCTGCCTAAGCCACGCCCAGACTGTATGATTTAAATGCCTCACCCTGCCTCCGAAGCGTATTTATGGGTGTGGTATGGATGTCACGCCCCTTTGTACATAGTTACGCTGCTGATACTAGGCTGTTACTTACATTCAGAGTTACGTGGCGTAACATCTACCACGCCCGGGTTTGAACTCGTAAATCAGCTAAATTACGTGTGTGAGAGCATTATACTTAGTAGTGCGTAACTCTGATACGCTGGCGTATGTAAATGATCTTAAGTCTAGGGGCCGTATTCACAGATCCGATTTTCACGTGAAGTTGCGTGCGTATTTTTAGGTACGTTTTAACTGCGCATGCATAGTAACTTTATTTATGTTAGAAATGTAGAATATTTGCTTTAGGCACGCACATGTGAATCGCACTTGGGGACTTACGTACGGAGGGGCGGGGTTGAAATACGTACCTGAAAAGTTACGTGAAAGAGGGGGGGGGGCATTTAAATGAGCCGAGGTTACTTTAAATGAGTCTTTGAGGGCGCGGTTACATAGAATCGCACGTACGGCGTACATATACGCATGTCAGTAGACAAGTAAAGAGATCTATGGAGGCGTAAGTCTACAATTGTACGGTCATGAGAGGGGAGTGTCCTGGGTGTTGGTGGGTGTGGCCTTGCTGCGTGCGTGCGTATAATTGTGTACTTTTAAAAAACGGGATCTCTGAATACGGGCCTAGGTCTGGCCCATTGTCAGACAATTGTTAGTATCTGCGATCTGTCACATTTGTCCATTGGCTCGGTATCTGATTGATGAGAAGTATTTGGAGAAGTATTTTATTTAAAATAAAATCTGTTTCTATGTATGGAATTTTTTGTTCATTTTTCTGAATAAAACTTCTTGTTGTTAATGAATGGGCTTTAAATTGGCAACAAATAACTTTTGACTTAGTTACTCATGCAGAACTAAGACTGACAAACGCAGCTTTCTACTCATCATGACCGGATGTACTTTCCCTATGTGGCTTGATAAAGGAAGTTACAAGCGTAAACACAAAGTACAGTACAGTTTTAAAATAAGGAAGTTCCATTCAAAAAAAGACTATCGGAAAAAAAAAACCAAGCAAACGGTTAATTAAAATTTCACAAACATAAGTATGAAAAATAAAATTGTGTTTTGTAAAAAAATGAAAAAATTGTAAAGGTTTTAGGAATATTATCAAATAAGGAACTTGCATCCCCTCCAACTGTACCTATTTAGTAGGTACAGGACCGTTTTTTAATGGTCTCTATCGGATAAAAGGGCTCCTGTACCGGATTCTGACCCTCCCTCCCCTGCAGCCTGACCCTAACCTACCATCTTCCGCAGCCTGATCCTAACCTACTATCTACCGCAGCCTGACCCTAACCTACCATCTACCGCAGCCTGACCCTAACCTACCATCTACCGCAGCCTGACCCTAACCTACTATCTACCACAGCCTGACCCTAACCTTCCCTCCCATGCAGCCTGACCCTAACCCTAACCCTAACCCACACAAATAATTTACTTACCTGTTCCAGGTCTGGGGATAGCAGCGGCAGAGGGATATCGCAGACGACGGAGGGATATTGGTAAGTACGAAAGTGAATGGGTGCAGTAAGCCGAACGGCATACGCAGCCATTCATGAAAAAAAAGTGTAAATTGGAAACTATTCGAAAAAGGGACATCCGAAGAGGAACTTTCAGATGTCCCTTTTTCAGAAATTAGATTTTCGTACCGGAGATTGTAAATGAATACAAATGCATTTAAAGGAAGAGTTGAGGGCGAGGAAGCACCGTTACGGCTTGATTTGCATTCAAACGGACGCTGATCAAGTCGTAAAACTTAAGGTAGCCTTAGGGATATGTGAGTGTCCAGATTTACTATTGTTAGAGGGGAGTGCTGGGGGCACAGTGAATATTTCACATGCACATTAGTCCCTGCTCCATTGAAGCTACATACTAAGGTCATAAATATGGGGGGTGTACCACTTTAAAAGCGCTAAAAAAAATCCCTTGGAGCAGCACTAAATCATCAAGGGGTCCCAACCCTTGGATTTGGATACAAATAAAAGAAAAGGTGATAATAAGGGACAGCGCTGGGATTAGAGTGTACCAATAACACAATATAAAATTCAAACCATAGATTATTATATAGATAAATATTAAATGTCTGCTAACTAAGCAGCGGCACACAGGAGGAGATAAAGCCCTAACCTACCATCTTCCGCAGCCTGATCCTAACCTACTATCTACCGCAGCCTGACCCTAACCTACCATCTACCGCAGCCTGACCCTAACCTTCCCTCCCCTGCAGCCTGACCCTAACCCTCCCTCCCCTGCAGCCTGATCCTAACCCTCCCTCCCCTGCAGCCTCAAACTTGAACTGTATAGTGGGTTAAAACATATACTTTACTGGGTACCAAAAAACATTAAAAACAATAAAGGTCATAACAAATAAAAGCCTAAGGCTGACAGATGAAACTACCCATACCCATACCCTAGATCAGCAGAATATGCCATATTTTGAGAAAGGACACAGATCCGAAACGCGTTAAGTGATTGGTCGGACCGTCAGGTGCTTTGATTGAGGACTTCCGCCACAGTGAATGCAGATCTCCTACTCAGCGTGCCGGACGACTGCTGTTCTCCGTTCCCGCTTCGCCTTTCAGCCTGCCCCTGCTGCCCGTGGTAAAGACGTCCCCATGGGCGACTGAGACTGTCTACGGCGTATTCTGCTGATCTGGGGTATGGGTATTTTCATTTGTCAGCCCTAGGCTTTTAACATCTCCAATTTTCCAAACCGGCTCTTATACTGAATGTCAGTTCAGTGACAGCACATATCATACATGCAGAAAGACTGCTGTGTGACATAGGTGACAATGATAGAACAGTCTGGAAGGGAATCTTACCCGGCACTGATGTACATTATTCAGCTGAGGCAGTTATCAGTCTCTGACAGCAATGTAAAGGTGAGCTCAGTACACACTGAGAAAGAGCAGGCTTCCATTTTATGTGATCAGTCCCTGTCCTCTGCGCTGGTTGGGGATGTGATTTAGGAACAGGAAGCAGAGAGGAGAGGGAGCAGGTTAGGAAACAGGCGGCCACTAGTGGCTAGAGAATGAATAACATGTTTGAAAATCCACAATATTACCTAAGAGAAATATTGCTAATCTGTCCAAGGAAGCTCCACATTTAGCTACCTAGAAACCCTAACCGGGTGCACCACAATTATCTGACGACCAAGTGATTTTCTGGACTCTGGATTATTCGTCTCATGAGTTGATCTGGTTATTCCCTCATGTTACAACAGAAAAGATCTCTCAGCAAAACTTATAAACTACATCTATTTTAGGAAATATCCTGTTGCTCTATAATATTCCTCTTGAAATTGTGGTGGTTACCCCGTCTGAGTTTGACAATTGACACTACACAATCAACACAAATAATACGTGTCCTCTGTTCTTCTTTGTACTTTAATGAAAGTTGCACCTGTCATTGGATCGTGGGTACAAGACAATATTGTCACATAGCGACCTCAAAATGTGACATTTTGGGGAACGATACTATTATTATTATAGTCATTATTATTGATGGGGAAAAAGGGAGTTTTGAAACATAACCATATCAGCAGTTTATAAAATATGTTATGGAATAGATTTCTTTACTCCAAAACGTCAGTCCAAGTTCATGGATAATCTTCTAACGGCAAGGATAAGGCACAACACGCCCATACTGTTACTGAAGCTGTTGCCGTAACCAGATAAAAAGCCACAAGGGTGTTTTACAGTAATAGCGTTGAGGTGGCCATTATCTTGGTGTGTTAGCTGGCTATAGATGTAAGAACCAAAGCCACAAAGCCATTTTCCAAGACATTAAGGGAACATATTTAATATGTTTCTTTGAACGGATTATAACTATAAAATGGAGAAAGAATGAAAATACGATAAAAAATGTTCCTCTAATTACTTTGGTCCCCAGCAATTCTCCGTCACTGGGATTGCAATTCCATTGACTGCCCTTGGGGGCAGTGTGTTGGGTGGCAGCTGAGAAGTGGTGGGAGTCTTTTCAAAGTTCTTTTTGGGCTGTCTCAATTTCAAATAGCAGCCATATTAGACTCTTTCTTTCTTTCTTTCTTTCTTTCTTTCTTTCTTTCTCTCTCTCTCTCTCTCTCTCTCTCTCTCTCTCTCTCTCTCTCTCTCTCTCTCTCTCTTTTCTTTCTTTCTCTCTCTCTCTTTCTCTTTCTCTCTCTCTCTCTCTCTCTCTCTCTCTCTCTCTCTCTCTCTCTCTCTCTCTTTTCTTTCTTTTCTTCTGACAATGTTCAATCATTGGTTAATAAAATTAGGCAATTTAAAAGATCAGTTTAAATGGATGCAGTTTGCCTTTCCTAACCCTCCTTTTCCCTCTGCCTAACCCTAACCCTCAATGTCCCGCAACCTAACCCTAACCTACCTGCTATTGGGAACGTATCTTGACAAAATACGTCCGTGCAAGGGGTGTGCCGAGGGGAGTGTAATGAATTTACGCGCACGAAAATACGCTCCGTGAATAAACGTACAGTAAACGTAGTTCTGGATCTACCCCAATGTTCCATCATTGGTTAATAAAATTAGGCAATTTAAAAGATCAGTTTAAATGAATACTAACCCTCAATGTCCTGCAACCTAACCCTAACCTTCTCCTTAAGTCCTAAATTGAACCTTATACCCGCCGCAGCCTGTCACTATTGAGAATGTGTTGATTTAGGTAGCCCTTGCCAATAGCAATTTTCTATTTACTGAGGTTTTCGGACATTGATACATCGGACATTCAACTGACGGGGTCCCGTAGAAGCCACACCCCCTGTAGGTGTGCCCCTGGCTGGGAGTATTTAGGTAATTTGTATATTTGCAGTTGAAGATAATGTAGTACTTTTAGAATCCTCTGGGTGGAGCTCTTGTACTGCTCTAGGCAATATTTAGCATGTGCTGTATATTTAAATGAATTGTTTCCTGTACTAAAACAGCTCATTCATAACCCGATGATAAAACCAGGCGTGAAAGAAAAACGTTCATTTCAGTTTCAATTTCTCTGAATCTCACTTGTAGAACGGACATCTTTGTAACCTGTGCTGGGTTTACATGTTTGATGTATTGACCCAACAGAATGCAGTTGCTGGTACAACTGAAAATCTACATTCCGGAATGGGTACCAATTTTCAACAAGGTACCTGTTTCGGCTGGGGTTAGGCTGTGCCACAGGAAGGGTTAGGCTCTGGATAGCGTAGGGTTAAGGTTAGGGCTAGTCTGCGGAACGAGGATGGTTAGGGTTAGGGAAGGGTAAGGAATAGGCTACGGAGAGAGTAGGGTTAATGTTAGGGTTAGGGGAGGGTTAGGAAGGGATAGAAGGGATATAACCAGGTACAGGAGGGAGAGGGGGATATGCAGTGTTCTCCCCAGGGCCTTTTAGCCGGGTGCTCCACACAGCTATTTTAGCTTACTTCCCGGCCAGACCTGAACAAAATGACTGTCGTCCAATGGGCTGTAAAGGCTTTCTGACACTGCTGCACCATTGCCTATCAGAGGACACCCACAGTCAGCTGGGACTCACAGTCAGCTGGGACTCATACCTGCAGCTTCCTTCAGTGTGACGCTGTCATGACCTAAAATATAGGTTGGGGTCACTAGGATAACATCTGTATGGTATGGTCCTAAGATCTAATCTGCATTGTTTGGCAGTCTCTAGGATGTAGTGTGAATTGTATGGTGGTCACTAGGATGAAGTCAGTATTGTATGGTGGTCACTAAGATGCAGTGGGAATTGTACAGAAGAGACTAGGAAGCTGTCTGTATTGTGAAGTAGGGCCTGATCCAGCGCTACGTAAATTCGCGCGACGGGCGAATGCGTACGTTCGACCGTGCGAAAAAAACATGCACGCCCCTAACACTCCCATAGTAAAGTACCTGCTTACGGCGGCTATACCCTACACTGGGTACTACCGTCGGCCGTACGAATTTTCGCACATAATACGAAAATCGTACGGCCTTAGCACGCCCATACTGTACAATTTAAATGGCTATCCCCGCCTCCCTGTTGTAAAACG
>WWET01001759.1:38624-50209 GCA_011038615.1 Limnodynastes dumerilii | reverse complement strand
AAAGTAAAGTAGTGCTCACGCTTGCACTGTTAGCAAAAATCGGGTGTGAGTCCTGAAGATTTCTGCGCTGAAAGATACGTTTTTTATAACTTAATCCTACTCTTAGCCCTCCTCAAATCAACACTTCATTTCACGCAGCCCACCCTAACCTTACCCTTCCCCTTCTTGTGCCCTGACCCTCCATGTCCTGCAGCCTAACCTTCCCCTTACATCCTAACCTTAACCCAACGCAGCCGATGCAGCCTAAGCTTAACCTTCCCCTTAAGCCCTAACCTTATCCCAATGCAGCCGCTGCAGCCTAACCCTAATCATCCCCTTATACCCTAACCTTAATCAAATGCAGCCGCTGCAGCCTAACCCTAACCTTCCCCTTATGCCCTAACCTTAACCCAACGCAGCCGCTGCAGCCTAAGCTTAGCCTTCCCCTTAAGCCCTAACCCTAACCTTCCCCTTCTTGTGCCCTGACCCTCCATGTCCTGCAGACTAACCCTAACCTTCCCCTTATGCCCTAACCTTAACCCTAATCTTAGCCCGCCACAGCCTGATGCTATTGGGAGTGATTGGAAATAGTTCCCCTTTCCTCATAGCAATTTTCAATTTGCCGAGCGTTTCGTCAGTGATGCAGCCGCCATTCAGCTAACGTCTCTGTCATTGTTGCAATAGGGCTGGCCGAACCAGCAACCGCACCCCAAGTGCAGCCACTGTCCCAGGTCCATGACATGGGGGGGACAGCTGTGACAGGCCCGAGGTTCAGAAGGACCCCTGCAATCCACTATTGAAGAAGGATTGGGGTTCCCAAAAACATGAGTGTACCGGGCCCCGAGATTTCTGTTGCCAAGCCTGACCGGGCCCCACATTTTCTGCTGTTGCCCTGTGTGTGTTTATACATAGGTATGTTGGAATGCAAGATGTTTACCTACTCTTTAATATAAATAAAAGGCTATGTCCCTCCTGCATGTCCTCATTGATTCCCTATAATAAAATACTCAGGTGTTTTAGCTTTGACCATACGTAGCCCCTGGTTGTACACAGTCCCTCTGTGTGACTATAAGTGATTAACATCAGGCCAACGCTTGCATATTTATCGGATTCTTTTGCTCGGGGAGTCACGTCAATATTTGCCGTCCAGCATCCAGCAGCATTGTGCATCTCACTGCATGTTCTCACAGCAGCTAATAAAGAGCACAAATTAGTCTTATAAAAGTATTTACTGTACCTGTGAGACTGCCGCGTGTCTGGAGTTTGTAGTTTAATTCATAAAGGATCACAGAGAGAGAAAATTAGACCCGAGGAAATTAACGGGATTGACATTTGGCGTTTTGATGCTTCTGTGCTTCGTTCGAAGGCTCCGAGGATTAGATAAGTTATTGATTCCAAGTGAGAATTATCTGAGCATCTAAACAAGGTGGAGGAGATGTGATCTGCATTCAGTTGGAGTCCCCACTCCAAGTGCTGTCTTTTAGAAGTAAAGACAGAGGAAAAAAGGATTTTTGGCTGTCTCTGTTTCGAAAAGGCAGCCGATCGGCATACTTACCCATTCATTTTCAGAAGCCGCCGGCTGCCAGACCCATCGCACCCGCTGCAGACTCCACCCGTAGAGGTGAGTAAGCTCTCTCTCCAGGGACATTTAGGGTAAGGGGGAGGGTTAGGGTTAGGCTCTGGGGGAAGGGAGGGTTAGGGTTAGGGTCAGGCTGCGGGGAGGGGAGTCTAGGTTTAGGCGGCGGGGACTGAAGACTTAGGGTAAGGCTGCGAGGAGGGGAGTCTTAGGGTTAGTCTTTGGGGGAAGGGAGGGTTAGGGTCAGGCTGCGAGGAAGGTAAGGTTAGGATTAGGGTCATGGAAGGGGAGGGTTAGGGTAAGGATTAGGAAAAGTGTTGGGGTAAAATTTATACTTACCATTCGGAGCTACCTCTTCAAGGCAAAAGCAATCGATTTCCCAGCCAGTTTGGGACTGGCTGTGAGAGAACGGCCCTTTTCAAAACAGGGCCATCCACTCTACGCAATGGTCTGTACCAGCCAAAGTGGATATACCAAGTCTCAGATGGCAGTCAGCGCAGCCGCAGTGAACAAATCTGGTCTTGCTGCAATCCTGCTTGAATGTGGGAACACTGGCGAACTAATCAGGACTCGCTATATTATAGGCCCATCCACAGGAAGAAGTCCTGAATGTTACACACTGTAATATGGCAGCAGCATGTAATATTATCATTGTACTGTTGCAGGGTACTCCAGTCCATGTTTCCCCTGCAGCATTCCGTCTTGCTAGGGATCCTAGATGATTACCTAGAAAGAATGATGCAGGGGAAACATGAACCAATGTACCCAACAACAGTACAATGATAATATTACACACTGCTGCCATATTGCATTGTGCAACACTGAAGAAGATAGGCAGAACTGTGAGCCAATCATGGCTCTTTACGTCATAGCACCACCCATGAGGGGAAGGAAAAAAGGGAGAAGGCAGTGATGTAGAGAAAGAAGGACTGGAGAGGAGCAAAATAAAATAATAAATAAATAAATAAAAAAGATTTAGCCTAGCAGCATGGATGTGATCTTTACCCTAACCCCCCTCTTCCATGACCCTAACCCTCCCCTTTCATAACACTAACCCTAACCCTCCCATTCCCTCAGCCTGATTCCAACCCTCCCTTCCTGCAGCCTGAGCCTAAGAATCCCCTCCCCGCAGCCTAAATCTAGACTCCCCTCCCTGCAGCCTGACCCTAACCCTCCCTTCACCAGAGCCTAAAAGTCCTTGGAGAGGTTACTCACCTCTCCGATGGGGTCTGCAGTGGGTGCCAGCAGGGGACGGCTTCTGAAAAGATTTTAAATGTCAAAATAGATTAGAGGAGCGGAGGGTTAATTCATTTAATACGAGCAAAATATAAACTCCCGGGGTGTGGGTGATGGGAGATGTCACTCACCCTTTGTTATCTTCTCCCATTGGTCCGTTGTTCCAGAGGGGGGAGGAGTGGGAGGAGTTGAGGAGTGGTCTGGTGAGGTGGTGTACGTGACTGCCTCACTTCTCTTCTGGATTTGCGCGCCCTCCCGGCCCCTTTTTGACTTATGGTTAAGACGGTTAGCTGGTATGTCAATGGAGGAAAGCAGTTGTTGTACATGCAGGTACATCTGGTGGTGTGAGAGGAAGTTTATAGAGTGCAACTCACACGGTTGGTTTGGAAGAAGGATGAATTCCTCAGGCCGTAGAACTGTCTTTACGGACGGTCTCGCGTAGCAATCGGGAAAGAAGTGTTGTGCCTGGGGCTAGCTGGGTGTGCCTGGTGTTTGAATTTTGTGTTGGTTTAAGTTATACAGGGTTAAAGTGTTATGCATAGTGGTGTTTTAAATGGTCATTTGTCCAATTTCTGGTTATCAATTCGATGCTCCTAAAGAATGAGACTATTAGTTATTTACTGCTTTCATTGGCCCCCATCAAATTTAAGCATAGTCTTTCTTAAGACGGCTACATGCTTTGAAATGCATAAAATTTAACATGATTTTAATTCCCACAAATCGGTGCCTGTGTCTGTATTTTTATGTAAGTTTAGATAAGGGGTGACATCTCTCATCACGCTCATCACACATGGGACGATTATGGGTAAATATGCTGATTGGCAATACTTTCACATTCCAAAAACTTTTTTAAATAGCTCTCTTTTAAAATGGGGAAAGACCTTTCAGCTGTCTCTACTTCCAAAACAGCCATTTCTGGACGTTGACTTAAAACGTCATGGATGAGATGCGGTAAATAGCAAGTGTGAGGGTCAGATTTGGAGACTGGGGAGTGAGTGTTATTTCTTATTGTTTCTTGTGTAATATTCTGCTATTTTTGTCCCTTATTTGTATGTCTCCTGTATGCTGGCTTGTGTTATTTTCTTCCTGTGTGCTGGTTGAGTTACCTTTCCCCTTGTGTCTTACTGATTGATTTGTTCTGCACAGACTGATTGATTGCTTCTCTTATTTAAGTTAACATTTACACTGAGTTCTGTTTAAAGTACAATAAATGTTCCTTACTTATTTATGTGGAAAATGAGGGCAGGAAAAGATCGCCCCATGGGCCAGGCAAGACACACCTCCTTTATCTGACACACCCCTGTGTTGCAAAGACACGCCTCCTCTATCTGACATGCCCCTGTGATCCAAAGACACGCCCCTGGGATACAAAGACACGCCTCCTCTATCTGACACCCCCCTGGGATGCAAAGACACGCCTCCTCTATCTGACATGCCCCTGGGATGTAAAGACACGCCTCCTCTATCTGACATGCCCCTGGGATCTAAAGACACGCCTCCTCTATCTGACATGCCCCTGGGATGTAAAGACATGCCTCCTCTGTTGGTATAGTTGTCCTCTTCTTTTAGCTGTTTAATATTGGAGGGTATGGTAAGGTAGCTAAGAAAAATAAGCTGTATGTTTACAGGATATTTAATTATTAAAGAAAATCTCCTATGTATCGCATACTTTCCAACTCTCCCATAACGGAGACTCCCTGAAGAGTGGGGGACCTCCCTGATGCTGATTTATTTCCATTGAGTCCTACAGAGACGTCCATTTTCATGTAGTCCAAGACTGGAAGTTATCTAAAACAATATGACTTCAATAATGGAGACAGAAATGAATACAACACTTTGGTCTCTTGTGAATCAGTTGCAGTGTCACCTACTTTTATTTCTTCTATAAAGATGAAGAAGTCAGCGGATCCTATTCACAGTCTCCACAATAACACTGATAGTATTTATTCACTGACAATATAACAATCAATAAATACTGATGCACCATTTTTATTGGGAAATAGTTTTCCTGGCAGCGCTAAACACACCCATGGGTGGAGCCGGACACAGTACAGTACCCCTTTGGCGTTAGTGTCAAGTATCCCAGCGATGTCCCCAAATACCCCTCTATTCCTCCCCGTAATAGCTGTTATTAGGAGAAGGAAAAGGAGGGTACTGTATGTATGGGGAGACCTCAGGTATATGTCAAAGTCGAAGTCTTGCGGTGACCCGGCAGATCATCGTGGGACCTCGCAGGGGGGTTGAGTATTCGTAAATACTGTGAAGGAAGCTGCTGTGAAGATAAGCCAGCCTGATGCAGCTTCAGTCACAGGGAACGAGGCAGGTAAGTAAACGATGTAACATCTATCATGCAAGTTCAACTCCATCCTCTACAGTTGCATAACAATGCATCCAAGAACACAGTAGAAGCAAGGATGTCTTTCTAAATATAGGAGCATGCTCGTCTCTTCTTCACACACCCTGGAATAATCTCCAGTGTTATTAACACTCCAAGATGTAGAATCCTTTATCTTTTTCTTGTTAATTAGACTTGGAAGCCTCACAGTAAAAAAAAAAAAAAAAGATATATCAATACGTAATTATAAAGGAACCATATGACCTCTTTATTTATTTATACATGTTTGCGTTTTTAATCTAATTACATTCTTTTGCCCCTTTGGCTGCTCTCGGCTTTGCTTAATTGCAGGTTGCTTTTTCCTGGGCTCCTGACTGTTCTTTCATTTGCGTCTCTGGCAGTGAACCTGCGCTGGATCGTCTCCAGTTATGTTTTGGCGCCTCGCACAGGAGCTTCCTCACGGTTTTATGCCAGATAGTTAAATTTCACTTGACCTCAGAAAAAATGTACTCACATCACTGGGACCTTTATTTTGCAAGTATTTTTTTTTGTAAAAATTATTAAAATGGACAATAAAATATTATGGAATGACATAAATGTTTCTAAGACATATCTTAATGAAGCCACAATTGACTGATTGGCATTAATCATTGTAGAATTACATTTCTTCTTGTCCAAACATTTTATCACGCCATCCAGTCAGTTACTTTCAAATGGTTTTAATGTTTTAACACTTCCATTAAGCAGTATTCCATACTAGCTGTACAATAAAACACAGGGGACCTGATTCAGAGATCCGCTGCCGATGGGATCTCAAATATACGCATCTAAGTGTCAGGTCGGAGCAGGTTACAGCCCACTGCATAAACAGTCACTCCCCTTGCAAACAGCGGCGGATCTTATAGTTAGACCACCATTGACTAGCCCTAACTCTGCGCTGTCATTTGAGATCTTAAGTGAATTAGTTGCGTTTATTTAAGATCCTAAGTGTCTGCTCATGTCCACTTTCCCTCATCTCAATGCCTCCCCCCGCCCATATTTATGCAAATCCTTCGGGTCCTATATTTACGCAGCACTTCGGATCTTAAGTGCTTGCGATCGATTCACAGGTCCGCGCTTACCGAATTTGGGATCCAAACCTCTACGTAGATGGCGTTGCACTATTACTACGCATGCGCAATGATGCAAATTTCTTAAGATCCTAAATATACGCACCTAAATAGCGATAATATCGTATCTCTGAATCAGGCCCAGAAATACTATGCAGATTTGCAAATATATGATAATCCACCAGCCGCTATTAAGGACTTTTTTTTTTAGCTGTGGTTGTCCTAACTCTAACAGTGACAATCGCTATATTGGGTCATTTGTTTTTAAATTGAGATCTATCACCCCTGAGGCCCCTTAGAGACTCCAAAATAGCTTGTTTAGAGTTAGGACCACCACAGTAGAGAAGCCTTGATAGTGGCGGATGGCTCATTTTATATTTGCAAATGTGTGTAACTAATGTTTCTGCTTATTATGTTACAGATAGGGGGCCGAATACAGAGATCCGTTTTTGAGGGTAGTTACGTGCTTATTTTTAGAATCGGATCAGCTGCGCATGCGTAGTAACTTTAGTCACGCTATTTACATTGACTATACGTGTGTAAATGTCTAACGGACGCACATGTGAATCGCGCTTGGGGACATACGCACGGAAATCTGACGCACGGGAAAATTGACATAAAAGTGGGTGGGGGGAGGCATTTAAATGAACGCATGGAGACGCGGTTATAAAGAATCGCACAGACGGAGCACATATACGCACGTAAATACACATGGATAGAACAGAGAGGTTTAGGGACTCATAAGTCACCGACCGCACGTCCGGGAGAGAGGAGTGTCGGGGTTGTTGGTGGGTGTTTCCTTGCTCTGGATGTGCGTATAATTGCGTACATAAAAAAACGTTTCTCTGAATATGGCGCAGGATGGTATAGTCAGTGACTGGTTAATGGCAGTTTTGTTGAAGCATTTTGTTTCCTTTGTCTCTGTGTAGATTCCCCCTGGCGTTTCATGCGCCTGTACGTATTATCCTATACATTGATTTTTAGCAGCGATTATTTTTTGGACCAGGGTTGCCCACTTTTCAAAGCTCAACTCCAGGGGAACTGGAAGGGAAGAGATAGAGGCCGGTCAGGAGGCTTTGGGATGTAATTTTCATAAATTGCATCATTAAGCCCCGCCCCCTGATCATTAATGGCCATTTACATTGTATTACTAGGGGTGGGGGGTGGGGCTTCAGCAACCACCAAATAGGAATTTGCTGTTGGGAACCTTTTTCCCTGTTCCCAATAGCTACAGGCTGTGGCAGCTGCAGCGGATAGATTGGGGTTAGACTGTGGCAGGTAAAAGCGTAGGGTTAGGCTGTAGAGCATGGAAGGTTAGGGCTAGGCTGCGGAGCATTGAGGGTTAGAGTTAGGCTGTGGGGCATGGAGGGATAGGGTTATGCTGTGGGGCATGGAGGGATAGGGTTATGCTGTGGGGTATGGAGGGTTTATTGTTAGGCTGTGGGGCATGGAGGGATAGGGTTAGGCTGTGGAGTATGGACGGTTAGAGTTAGGCTGTGGGGCATGGAGGGATAGGGTTATGCTGTGGGGCATGGAGGGATAGGGTTATGCTGTGGGGCATGGAGGGATAGGGTTAGGGCTGAAGAAAGGGAAGGTTAGGGCTAATAAATGGTTAAGGGAAAGGTTAGGTTAAACACTTACCTTTCACCAGATGACTCTTCTTGACTCCGCCGCTTTCTAAAACGCAGACAGCCGGCACTTCGTGTTTAGCTGTAATACGAACCCCACTCAGTGTGTCCCCTCCTCTTAGAACTAAGTCACTGGACAGCAGACTGAGCGAACATTCTGCACATGCTCAGAACCACCCCCTTTGCCCACGCTTATGCCTGGCGGCTCCTCTGTGCGTACAGGCGACTGATCTGCATAGGCGCTGGATGGAGTGGGCGCGAGCTACTCCCCTATCCGGAGACTTGATGGTGCTTCTGGAAACCTCCTTTAAAAACCTCTGAGTGGACAGTAAAAACCCAGAATCTCGGTGGGAGAGAGCGCAATGGTGCATTCTAATGTCTCCGAAACACAACACAGTTGTTTTATCTATCAGGATCCCCCTCGGTCATCTCAATTTACAAAACTGAGAGCACAGCGTAACGAAACGTGAGATCAGATATCCGAGGGGAGGAAGAGCTGCAGACAAATTAGGAAAAGATAAAAGGAAACAACCACCCAAAATGTAAACTCTGAAAATCATTTGACCAGATCCGAAAAAAAAGTCATTAAGTAACTGACACGACCCGGGAATCGTATTATTCCAAAGCTGCTGGTGCTAGTAATGGATGGATCTTATATTCCATTGAATAGTCAGATCCTATTCCAAAGATTTCCTCTGTCTTCCCCCATAGTTTTTGTGCCTTATAAAGGTGAGGACCAGGGGAATGGATTCAGAATTACGCAATAAGGCAATTTGTTTTACGCTCTCCGCATGCTGAAAATGACGCCACTGCGTTCCTGCTCATGTGCGGCCAACAGATTTTCCCGCATGAATCTGTATCTCATGGTGCAGGATTTTGTACCCGAAGCCTTTGCAATGGCGGGTTGGCGCGTCCACCAGGTGTACAGTCGCCGGCAGAAATTTTGGGACCCTGGGCCAGATCCAGAGCTACATCCGCTAGCGTATTTACTGTAGCTGGAGACGTAAAAACGCTATTTTGTATGTACTGCGCATGCGCGGCAGATGTTACGGCACGTAACTGTGAACGTACGTACCAGACTACTATCAACAGCGTAACTATGAACGAAGGGGCGTGCCAGACATACGTCACCAGAAATTGCCTAAGGGAGTGCGTAATTATTACGATAGCGTAAAGACGCTACGCGTTAAAGGGAACGTAGGTCTGGATCCGGCCCCCTGATTGTACCCGTGATGTCGCACATAGCTGGTGCACCGCACATTAATAGCGGGCCGATGCACAGAGCAGTCCTTCCCTGCCTTCTGGCAGTGTCATTGGGCCTGATCCAGACCTACAATGTAGCGCTAAGCGTACTAACACTCAGCGTTACATCGTGGGTTTCCCCCTGACACTCCCCCTGCCCCATCGTATTTACAATCCCTTACGCCGGCTGAAGGCTACCCTAACTTCAGCCGGCGTAAGGGAGGGTAAATACGCTGGGACGGCGGCGTTAGTACGATAACACCGCCCTCCCAGCCTCATTACCCTCCCCCCTCCTCCCTGCATTAACCTCACAGTAGTAACGCTGGGGGACGGCCCCTCCAGCGTTACTACGCTAAGGCTACGGATGCCCGATCCACGATCAGACGTTGCTATAGTTACACCGGGCAACATTTGGCCGGCGCATGCGTAGATCGGCTTTTCAGCCGATCTTACGCCTACGCCCGCCATATTACGCCCCCCCGCCGTATTAACTACGGCGGGCGTAGCTCTGGATCAGCCCTATTGACATTAAGTCCACACGGGAGAGGGCAGTGACAAAGGAGTGCATTCCCTTCTTCCGTGCGGACTGATAGAACTTCTGTGCTGCCGTCAAACACATAGAGATCACGATCCGGTCCATTGTCCATTAAGGGAGGATATTTGTGGGTGTGTTTAGCTCATTTGCGATGAACCACATCCCGGCTGTATAGCGGTGACAGGAAGGTTCTCGCGAGACGTCTGCATGAAGAACGCAGTGACAGCGTCCGGAGGATAGTCGAAGAATTACAACAGCGACAGGTACATTGACCATCTCCGAACTCTAACCCTTATCCTAACCCTCATCCTAACCTTCCCCTTATAGCAGTCTAACTTTAACCCTTCCTGTCCCACAGCCTAACCTTAACCTTCCTCTTTTAGAAGCCTAACCTTAACTTCACTGTCCTGTAGCCTTACCCTAACCTTAACCCTCCATATCCTGTTGTCCAACCCTCACCCACCTTCTGGTGCGAATAAATAACTGTTGAGATAGGGCTATGCACATCATATGGTTCCCAACAGCGAATTTTCTGCACTAATACTATTCATGGCACCAATACACCCGCGATACAAGTTGTCGGCTGTATACGTGTTAGAAATGAGTGGTTATAAGTGGCAACGGCATCACAATTCTACTTATGTTCACTTCCGGATCGCTTATTAACCTCCCATTATTTGCTCATTGCTCTCCCATATGCGGTTGTTTTCTTTTCTTGCTTTTGAGTCTGGATCAGTCCCAATGTTTTTATGCTTTATTTTTATCCAATGTATTTTTCTTTCACATTAAGAACTGCAGAACTGTTGACTGTTTATTTGTGAGATAAGATAACCCATTCCAAACAATTTAATGTGTTTTATTTAAGATCAAAGGATTAGAAGTGATATGTTTAATGTTCTCAGCGATAAACAAGCGGTTCTGATTAATGGACGTTTCAAACTGAGTTCACAAACACCTTGAGAGATCGTTTATGTTGATCTTTTGCTTTTGTGCTTGAAATAAGAGTCAACACAGGAATTTTGTACCAAAATGTTTTTGTTGTTTTTTTTTGGTTAACAGTACTGGCAGAATTTCACCGTCACTGACCATTAATGTTCAGTCACCGGCGCGTTTAACTATTTAAGTACAAATAAAACAGAAAGGGAATGATTTAAAGAAATAACATAAACATAATGATATATATGTAAAGAATGGGACTGGGTACTGTTCAGGACTTGAAGTGAGGGGATATACTGGGGGTATCCCATATCATCACTTCTCTCACTGATTTAACTGATTAGCAATAAATCCCCATTCACTTGTATTATTTCTAACTTTTCATACATCATTTAGCCCCGCCCCTTGCAGAAATCTATGGCTTCCCTCTGGGTTCTCCTGGAGGGAAACTTTAAAAAGTCGACAACCCTGACTTAGTATCCTCTGTTTTGTGTTCGAATGTTCAGCACACTGAGGGGCAGATTCAATTGCCGGCGATATTTTAAAAAATATTGCATCGGAAAAAATACGACGCCTTCGCCGGCAATTGAACGATAAAAAATTGGCGATTCAATTTTTTTTTACCACCCTCCCCTGCGCTCCATGAAAGATTCCCTGCAACTCTGGGACCGGTTTTTGGGTCGCCATACCGACTTAGTTCTCCCCACTAGGACGAAATTTAACGGGGGAAAAAAAAAACTTTTTAAACGTCGCAAATCACTTCCTGCTAGCAGGAAATACCCAACGCGAATGACAGGTTATTGGCGTTATTATCCTTCTCACGATATTTCAGACACTGGCCAATAACCTGTCATTAGTGCCGGGTATTTCCTGCTAGCAGGAAGTGATTGGCGACGTTCCCAAAAAGTTTTTTTTTCACTAAGACACCTGCGCAGCGGCCCTGGCATCCATGGGCATGCTAATGCTTGTAGTTCTACAAGTATCAGCATGCCCTGTTGGGGCACAAAAC
>WWET01001759.1:5795-18003 GCA_011038615.1 Limnodynastes dumerilii | reverse complement strand
GGAATGCTGAATTATGACTTAAAGGTATGTTCAGCTGCTCAGACCCCAGAGGGATATAGTATGTTCTTCAATCAGCAATAATTATTTTATAGAACACTCTATACTGGCTTATACCTCCCACAGGCTTCCTCCTACATTAAAACACCAAGACCCAGCTGTGGTTAATAACCACAAGTATTCATCTTGTTTTACATACATTAATAAAACCTAATATAGTATAAAGTTTATAATGATTTCCAGACCAATGCCAGTGCAACACCAAGAGATAATGGGTCTGCAGAGCTGACGTTCTAGTCAAAGGACACAAAGCCTGAAGCTAAGGCACATATTTAATTTGGCAAGCAAAAGGAAACATTGGAACACTAGGTGCAGCTGCTAGTAGGTGCAGCTCCTGCACCCATTCCTACTTACCTTATCGGCCCTCCTCTCTCTTATGTAAAAAAGAGTGGTGGCCACTTCTGTACATGTGCCCATTAGTGGAGGTGTAGTATGGATTAATGGCACCCAGAGCAAATTAATGCTAAGGCACCCTCCAACCCCACTGTTCCATAGTGTAGTATGCCAGGGATCAGATGTATCCTGACATTTGCTGGCTACATATTTCCGTTCCTCTGGTAAACATCTTCCTTTTGGTCTCTCCCCCCCCTAATGACATACCTGCCTTCTGTGCCCCCTCTCCAATACACTTCTCCATCCCTGTAACACCACCATACACATGGTCCTTTCCAACTCTCCCTCCCTGTCCCCTTTTCATTACACATCTCACAACTTGCCCCCCCTCCATTACACATCCCCCTCCCTGTCTGTGGGGTATATTATGGGTCTGGGAATAACACATACTATAATATGTGGTTTATATGAGGGATTGGGAATGGCACACTTTATACAGTATACGATGTGTGATTCCCAGACCCATGATATTCCCTGCACTATATAGTGTGCCATTCCAGATCTAATTTTATCCCACGCGTAGTACTAGTATTTTAGGGATCTAGAGATGGCACTCATCTGTGCTCTGCAGTACCCCTTTGGTCTGTCAGCACTCGGGGCACAAGCTCCACCGGCTCCACCCTCACTATTCCCCTACCCATTACTGCTTGTAGGCTGAAGATGTTTCTTTTTAGAACTAGGCAGAAGATAGAAGAAGAAAGATAGAAGAAGGAAGGAAAAGTAGAAGAAGATACAAGTAACAAGAAGGAAGGAAGACAGAATGGAGAAGATAGTAGAAGAAAACAGAAGTAAGAAGAAGGAAGGAAGGCAGATAGAAGGCACATGATAGCAAAAGAAGATAGAAGAAAGAAGAAGAAAAGAAAGAAAGAAAGAAGAAAGAGAAGAAGAGGATAGTATAATAAGATAGATGTAAGAAGAAGTAATGAGGATAAAAGAAGATAGTAGAAGAAGATAGAAGTAAGAAGAAGGAAGATAGTAGAAGAAGATAGAAGTAAGAAGAAGTAAAGAAGATAGAAGGCAGACAATAGAAATGAAGATAGAAATAGAAGGAAGATAGAAGAAGAAGATAGTAGAAAAAGATAGAAGAAATAAGAAGGAAGGAAGATAGAGGGCAGACAATAGTAAATGAAATAGAAGTAAGTAGAAGGAAGATAGAAGAAGAAGATAGTAGAAAAAGATGGAAGAAATAAGTAGGAAGGAATATAGAAGGCAGTAACCGATTGCAGTGCAACCAGCTGCTCCGGTTTTCTCCCACACTCTAATGTCTGTGTTAGGGACCTTAGAATGTAGCTCCAATGGGGGCTGGAATTTATGTGAATGTAAAATATTCTCTGTAAATCGTTGTCATCTGATAGCGCTATATAAAAACCTTCTAATAAAGTAAAATAAATTGCCATTCTTGCCTAAAGCAAAACCACCATTTTCTTGGGGAAAGGGAACATCTGGGAACAAAGCTTCGTTATTCTTGCCTCTAATGTGTCCGTACGCAACGTGCCATACATATGGATTCAGACCTACAGTTGCGTTACTGGATGCCTTGTGATCCCACCTAAGCCTTTAATAAGTTGTGTGGGGCTTTAGCAAATTCAGGGGCTGTTAGTTTTGTACGTTCCAGTCTAATCAGGCCCAGAATCTGCTATCACTTTATGGTTAACATGGTAAAGAAGAAAGGAATAATTATCCATTGACAACTGGAAGTATTCTGTTGACAGAAAAGTGAATGTGGTTGAATTTATGATACACGAGTAGGAAATACATAAACTGATTGAAATGTACAAGTAATTGAGACGTCTTTCTACCGAGCATTGATTTGCTCTGCCAATTTAGGATCCGCCGCTGATTGAAAGTGATGAAACATTTATCTTGTAATTGCTGGGGAAAATAATGGATTAAGAATAACTCTTAGCCATAACGTTGAGATTAACTCAATAATCCCATTTGGTTTCTTTCTTCTGCCTCTCAATACCAGTTATAAATCAATAGACTTTAATACATCTAACAAAAATAACACATTAATAATAAGTGTTAAACAATTGCCTTGCAATGAATTATTCTATGTACATGCACATGGCTCATTGTAGGCATAGAAATTCATTATTGTAGCCAGAGTTGGAGAACTAGGGCCCGTATTCAGAGTATCGGGCGTATAACATATACGTCCGGTGTTTAGCGATTTTTACTACTGCGCATGCGTAGTAATTTTTTAACGTAATCTACGTATCTTTTTCTTATGTAGATTGTGTAAATGGGGTGTTTCAGACCGCATTTACGCAATCTACGTAAGAAAAAGATACGTAGAATACGTTAAAAAATGACTACGCATGCGCAGTAGTAAAAATCGCTAAACACCGGATGTATATGTTATATGTCCGGTACTCTGAATACGGGCCTAGGTCTCTGGACCCCAGCCATGTTCCTGAAAGCTGATTGGCTAAGCAGTACAACTAAGTGCCCCTGCAGAAGATCAGTAAAGCCTCAACTTCTGAACACACAAGCTGCCGCAGGGGATTACTTGAGTGGCAGGGGCTTGTGTGTTCTGCAGTGGGGTCCCTGGTCCCTGTTGCTTCCCCAGGTTGGTGTCCTAGGCAACTGCCTAAACCTGTTTAGAAGTTGCTGGATTGTAGTACTTTACAAAACAGACGTGTCCACTATAAACTGTCCTTCTCCACCACAATGGGTGACTTCTTGTGGGGGAGGGGGAAGATGAGGTCAGCCAGGTCTAGGCAGGCAGATGGGATCCGCCGTTTCTCACCTTAGTTCTGCAGAAGCAGCTATCAGCGGTATCTTACTGCCTATACTTGCTGCTCAGAACTGCACATTAACAGTCACATTAACAGTCCTTCAACGCTCATCAACCACTGTTAATGCAGGTCAGTGATGCCCCGCCCCCTATGTGATGTCACGGGCGCCACAGATGAGCCCCAAAATTTCTTTCGGTAGCCCTGATAAGTATACAATATATTCTACCTAATGTCACCTTATCATCTAATGTCACCTTATCCTTATCAAATTAGTGAATGCTATGTTTATCTAGACCTTTAAATGACTGAATTATTCCTGCAAAATGATGGGGATGCAGATGCCGCTGAGAAATATGTTGATTGCATATTTACATATTTATTCCAAAACCGCCACCACAGACCAGTTGCACTGGGGAGAATTAGGGTCAGGCTGAAGAGAAGGGAGTCTTAGGGTCAGGCTTCAAAGAGGGGAGTCTTAGGGTCAGGCTGCGGGGAAGAGAGTCTTAGGGTCAGGCTGTGGGGAAAAAAGTCTTAGGGTCAGGCTGCGGGGAGGAAAGTCTTAGGGTCAGGCTGCGGGGAGGAAAGTCTTAGGGTCAGGCTGCGGGGAGGGGAGACTTAGGGTCAGGCTGTGGAGAAGGGAGGGTTAGGGTAATGGAAAGTTAGAGTTAGGGTAAAGATTGGGGTAAGGGTTGGGGTTACATTAATACTTACCATTCGCCAGCACATCTTTCTTTCTTCGGGGAATCGGTTGCTTCTCCTTTAGCGAGTAAGAATCAATTGATTTCCAGCCAGTTCTTAACTAGCTGGGAGAAAATGGCCCTTTCGAAAGGGCCGTTCTCAGTGGCCACCCACTCCTGAATGGATTATGCCCAGTTCATTCCAGCTTGCAGCTTTCATTCTTTCATTCTATGTATTCCAGTTTTCTTACATAATAGTAAATTGATATCTCTGTAACATTACAACACAGAAAAGTTAATTTGTATATTCATGTAAAAAAATGCTTACTAATGGTTTCTCTGATGCTGAAGGCTTTCTGGGAAAGAGAGTAAAATTCCTGTTTAATCCTCACTATATAAAGACGCTGAATGCTTGTAATGCTCAGTTTAGCCACCTGTTCAACCTCTAGGACGTTACAGTTCCCTGGAGACCCTAAGACTTAGGAGTCTTGTTAAGGAGTATGTCACCCCCCCTATGCAGGCCAGATGTAAGGACATTTCTGGACAACTGCTCTTCACTAAATGGTGAATACAGCACATATCTTTCTAGGACGTACAAATGCCATTCTTCCCTTGCCAGAAATTAGCGTGGGCTTCTCTAAACATAGTGGCTATTAGTATATATCTGATGTAAGTCCCTTTGCCTTTGTACAATTGTCGGTTGTGTGGGTTTTAAGAAGCCAAATCCATATATTTCCATTCTGAAGGTGGATTTTCTTATCATTGATTGATTTATTGTGCGCACTATGGGCCTGATCCAGACCTACGCCCGCCGTCGCTAGGACGGCGGGCGTAAGATCGGCTGAAAAGCCGATCTGCGCATGCGCCAGACAGATGTTGCCCGGCGTCACTACGGCAACGCCCGATCGTGGATCAGGCGTCTGTAGCAGCGCCTTAGGGACACTGGAGGGGACGTCCCCCAGCGTCCCTACGTTCAGGTTAGTGTAGGTGGGCGGCGGGAACTAGTTTAATGAGGGTGCATCCAGATTTAAGAAGGAGCTTGAAATTAAGGGCCTGATCCAGACCTCTTCAGCCGATCTGCGCATGTGCCGGGCAGATGTTGCCCGGTGTTGCTACGTTCAGGTTAGTGTAGGTGGGCGGAGGGAGCTAGTTTAATGAGGGTAGGAGAGGGGGCTAGGCGGCCATGCACTCCTGTGCGAGCGTATGGCCCCTTCCTTACACCGGCTGAAGTTAGGGGAGCATTCAGCCGGCGTAAGGAAGGGGCCATATGCCCGCACAGGGGGGGGGTCGGGGAAAGTGAACGCCGATACGCTGTGCTTTAGTAATAGGATAAGGTATCTGCACCAGTGAGTTAAATGTGGTTCTTTCTGCATCTAACTCACTCTTAGGTGTGAATGTGGCCCTATCTGTATATATCACGATAACCTAAATCTTTAAAAATAAATATGGATCAATTAGGTTTTAGGGCCAACATGGGTTTTAAACAAAAAAAATGAGCACATCTACGTGTCCTGAACCTCACCTCAAGTTCTCTGCACAGATCTTTGTCTGTTTGAACGCAGATATGTGTGGACGTGCATAGCGCCACCCACTTAATTTCATCTACATGCTTATCCCCGTCTTTCTTGTGTCGGACGGATCTCCTAGTGTGCTGAATTTATCTGCCCAGTTAAACCTTTCCCAACTACAGAGAAACATCTGCCATACTTGCCGTGAAATTACATGCATGGCGGGCCCACCTGCTGGGGAAAGTGGAACGGGCCTTTGGAAATCATTAAGACGTTGCTTACTTACCATTTAGCAGCTACTGGCTTCCTGCAGAGATCAGACAATAGAGTTGACGTAGCTGACGTCGTAGAATTGAAGGAAGCTGCACAGTGCATTCAGATCCGAATTTCAGATGCATTTTTGTGCATATTATTTACTGAGCATGTGCAGTGCAAAAATTAGCAAAATACGCGTTATAAGACATACACTGACCTCTGAATGAGCGCTTATGTGTCCAGCTCTAAATAGGGACTATACCGCAATTGTGCCTTCTTTACATTTTTAATCTTATTTAAAATTATTTTCAGCTTTTTGCATGTAGTGGATTCACTATACCGCAATCTCACAGCTAACCATTTACCTAGCCAGGGTCACCATCAGGGAGGGGCTGCCGGAAAAGAAATCCCTGACTCCTACCGCTGATAACTGGAGCATAGCACCAGGTTGTACAACAGCAGCAGAGTAATGACTCCAGAATACACAAGCCACTGCTGGGGATTAGCTGAGTGGCAGTGGCTTGTGTGTTCCGCAGCAGCCACCAGCATTGGTGTTGCTGATCACCTCAATGTCGTTTCATCCTCACCCTGCAGGAATGGCACCCTAGGCGGTTGCTTCAACCTGCAAAATTAGTAGCACCAGGCTTGATTGAACACTGATCCACTGTGGGCTAAATGCTAGAGAGTGTCTGGCTCTACTGGGTGCTGCCCATAATTTTTGAGTCTCCCGGACATTCAGAGTGTATTGGCAAATCTGGTTTTCATACCTCGTAGCTCTGTTATGTCTGTGGGACAGGACTTGTGATTCCAGTCCCTTCCATTAGAGGCCGCCAGTGTTCCTGGTTAGTCCTGCAATTCTAGTTTCCACCAGAGGAGTCACTGTCTCTTAGCCTTAGTCCTGGCATCAGGTGTCTGCCATCATCCATTAGGGTTTGCACCTGATTCCTGGCCATTTATATCCCACAAATCCAGCACTCAATGCTGGAGCATTAAAGTTACACCTTGGCTGTTGCTATAAGCCTGGTGGATCCCCTGTCTTGCTGGAACTTTTGACTGGTCTTACACTCCTGTATGGACCTCGCTGCTTAAGTCTTTTATCTTACTAGTATCTTGCCTTTTATGAACCAGTTTGTTATCTTCACCAGTATCTTTCCTGTCTGTTTCAGTCTGTTTCCATAACCAGTGTCTTGTCTGCCTATATCTGTTCCCCATACCTGTATGCCCGGCCTGACTTCCGTTAACTCTCACCTGTGCATTTATCTGGAATCTTGTACCTGTGTATAGTCCCTCTGGGCCGTATTCAGAGATCCGATCGGATCGCAGTTATACGCACGGCCGGTGCAGGCCAAACCCCCTCACAAGCAGGACACTCCCCTCTCTCGGCTGTGCTGTCGGAGACTTCCACCGCCATAGACCACTTGTAACTCTCCGATTCCATTCCGCGTGTTTGCGTCCTCCGTACGTGCGATTCATGATAGTCACGCCCACTTAACTTAATTTTAATGCCTCCCTCCGCCCATTTTTATTTAAATTTTCCCGTGCATATTTTTGCAGCGCATATCCGTGCGTATGTACCAACGTGCGATTCACAGGTCCGTCCGTAAGGCACCTCCGCTCGTATAGTCTACGTTAACTACGTAAATAAAGTTACTACGCATTCGCAGCTGGTACGATCGCAAAAATACGCACGGGACTAGCAGAGAAATCGGACCTCTGAATATGACCCTCTGTTGCTTTTGTAACGTGTCCCTGTTCTGTTACTCTGCTATCTACAATAAATCGCTAATTCTTACATTGGTCTCCTGCATCCTTGCATCAAACCCCAAGTATTCATAACACCCACAAGCTCTGTAATCAACGAGAGCTCTGTGTTCCTATTTACTAATAAAGTATCATTATTATTATTCCAATGCCAACACAGACCAACCAGTCCATAACGTGATGTGTCTGAGTCATAGCCACAAAAGTATGACATTGGCTTACAGGAAGTTTTCTATATTCTTTATGTGACTACTCTTCTTTTACTCAGTCATCCCTCTCAATAAACCCAACAATGGTCAATACAAGTTATACAAGTGGTTATTGTGGTCTGTCAGTGAAAGAACAGTTTTTATTACCGGCTGACTGATGTTTAATACAGCAAATTGTGTGTCTCCAACCCCAACAGTAGAGATCATAGTGAATGTACATTTTACAGCCCGATTATAGTAATGACAATCCTGTCCTGCGGTGCAATCAAGGCATATAACAGAAGAAGACATAACTCAAGCCTTGCAGAAGTGCGTATAACACAACTATGTGGTAAATTCTGTACACACACTAGAACAGCTGTGGATATGAGAAGTCGTCTTTAAATTGTTGTACATTTTGCCGCTGGAATTTGACCTTTTGTTCCGTGCAAAAAATTCCCCGATCATTTTTGTTCCGCCCGGATGTCTTTCTTAATATACCCCAACCTATAGGGCAGAATCAGTGGACACTGTGTCTTTGTTTTTAGACCGAACATTTTTGCAAATGCAGAATACGGAATCTGCAAAATGTACGGCTTGTTGTTACGTTCCCTTCTTCGGAACGGCTGAGCAAAACTGGAACTTAAAGATTCTGGGGCTGATCCAGAGTTAGAAAAAAAAAGTGCAAAAAAAGGTGCAAATCTGCACTTGGTCAAACCAGGGTTGATATAGAGGTGCGCTTAAATCGTCATGAACAATCACAAAGCAGCCAATCTCAAAGCAGCTGCGTAACCATATACATTACACAAGTGCCGGGTAGTTACACTGTAATTCATACTGTAAACAGAGGATATGTATAGTGTGAGCACTTCAGTCGCAACGTAAATGCATTACAATATCAAAGAATGAATTTAGACACAAACAATACGCAATATTTTTTTTAAAATAATGTGTAAAAAAATATATATATATTTTACACCTACACAAAGCTCCAGCAATAAATCGATATCTTGATCAGTTCCGGATTACCTACTAGGCACCGGACTATGGGCCCCGTGCCTTTTAGGGCCCCCATGACAACGGATCAAAATAATATTGATTTGATCTTGAAAGAAAATGACAATCCAGCTCTCCAAAAGATAGATAAAAATAATCAACTCTATTCTATAGAGAGAATACTGTGTTAATGCAATGCATTAACCACTTAGGGCCAGATTTACTAAGCTGCGGGTTTGGAAAAGTGGAGATGTAGCCCATGGCAACCAATCAGATTCTAGCTCTCACTTTCTATTTACATACTAGAAAGATGTCACCTAAAATCTGATTGGTTGTTATGGGCAACATCTCCACTTTTCCATAAACCATAGACACCAGATCACATTACAGTTTGTCTCTTAAAAGCTTATCTGCTGTCAGCAATGTACGGTAATGATTGTCATTACCACCTAGTGGCCAACGTGCACACTCCTTAGTTCAATGTTATCCCCAAGATTTCAACTGCCTAGGGACCTCCAGAAGGTTTAATCTGGAACTGTCCCTGGCCTAAGGCTGGAGCTAATGTTCTGATGTAAATAGTGCTTCTTTCTGTCTAAGTTCAGATCTGGATTGGGTGCAATTGCATGACCAAGACTTTACGTCCCTCCACCAATTACCTCCTACAAAACCCCTTTAGTAACGCTATAAGACATTCAGTGACTTTCTTTCAGGGCTGGATCCCATTTTTGCTCTTTTCTTCTGAGTTTGAGCAATGCAAAATCAGGCTGAGATATGATATGCCCTTGGACCTTCGTTGAGGTCTGGATCAGTCCCTTTGTGAACACCCCTTATTGTCCTACCCAAAATTTAGTAGCCACAAGGGACGAGTTGTACCAGGTACCATGGGCATCACTAATTATCATGGCCATGACTCTCCTTCTTAAAAACAAGGATGACCACGGAAAGTTGGGTCATTGACCTTCCCATAGATCGCAGCCCGGAATCAGCGGGGCGTATTCAGAGAACCGTTCTCTTTATGAACGCTATTATACACACGGCCCGGAGCAAGGAAACACCCACCAACAACCCCGAAACTCCCCTCTCCCGGACGTGCTGTCGGGGACTTACGAGTCTCTAAACCACTCTGTTCTTTCCGTGTACTTACGTGTGTATATGTGCTCCGTCCGTGCGATTCTTCATAACCCCGCCTCCATGCATTCATTTATATACCTCCCCCCACCCACTTTTATGTAAATTTGCCCGTACATCTGATTTCCATGCGTATGTCCCCAAATTCACATGGACGTTCGTTAGGCACATACATGCGTATAGTCTATGTGAAGTACGTAAAGAAAGTTAATACGCATCCTGAAAATACGCACACATCTCTCCTCGAAAACGGATCTCTGAATACATACTTGGCTATGAATTAGTTTGATCGGATCATGTAAGGTTTTTAAACAAGTAAAATACTTTTTCTGTCTGAGGTCTTGGTCATAGTAATGAAATTTGGGGATGGTAACTGTACACAGTCTTCTAGAACTAATTTTCTTCATAAGCAGCGGAATATTCTTAAGCAGAAAGTTACAGCGCCCATCCATAATTCGATCTGGGGTCATTACTGGTGTCTTTGTAGATGTAATTCTGTTTAGTTGAAACGAGGTTACTTATATTTTTCAGGTTAAGTATAAAACAAACCTCTGTTATAACCCAGACATGTTCACTGTATATCTCCCAATGGGCCTACAGACTGATCCATTTTCCAGTAAATTAACTTTAAAATTTGGCTAGGATACAAAGTAACCCAGAAGCTTATGTACAGCAGTCAGTCACCGCTATTAGCGATCTCTGCTTACAAGGATAACTCCTGCAACTGGGTCTGACAAACATCTTGATAAAATGTTTAAAATAACAACGATTAAAATTCGTAATCACAGATCATCTCCCAAGACGCAGTTTGAAATTCAGTAATAACAGGAATATATAGAAACACTAAACACAACTGACATTTGTGACTAAAGATCTCAGAATAATATTATATAAGATGTCATAACCCAATGTATCAAAAATGAAAATATTGTGCAGTGCAAAAATGGGGCAGGCATTCAAGTCAATATTAAATCAACTCAATATTCCCTGTTCTCACCTTCCCTACATCTTTTCATTCTTATACCTGAGGGATTTGTGTAAAATTCTTGCATGAAAATTTTCATGATATATAGCAGCGGACTGATACAGAGCCCTTAAGAGAGGATGGCACCAAAGCAACCACTATCCCTGCACCCATGGCGAATATGTTAGCCAGCAAGTGCGACCACGCTAAGCATCAGCTGCTGTCAGGTTCTTTATAGACAATAGCTCATTTCTTAGAGACTCTACCAGCATGGATGGCTTGGGGGGCCGTGGCTGGTCTATTTCAATGCTGTGACTGCACATTGCAAGTGCCACATGGTAGGGAACAGAAGTCTACCAAAAACCTTGCTATGGTTCCCAACAGAGGTGGAACTACCATTGGTGCAATGGAATTTTGCTGTTCAAATGATTTGGAAGGAAACAAAAAGACCCGGTTGCGGTCCCCGCTCCAACGGGCTGTCTTTAGAAATAGAGACAGACGAAAGTTCCTTTTCGGCTGTCTCTATTTCAAATAGGCAACCCATCTGAGATTTTTTTTAATGAATGAGTGAGTGTGATGATCGGCATACTCACGCATTCATTTTCGCAGCACCTGCCGCAGAAACGTTGCTGACAGCTCCGGAGAGGTGAGTAACGGGTACTTTTAGTGTTAGGGGGGTTTAGGGTTAGGCTCTTAGGAAAGGAAGGGAAAGGAAGGGTTAGGGCCATAGAAGGGGAAGGTTAGGGTCAGGCTGTAGAGAAGGGAGGGTTAGGCTCAGCCTAGGGAGAAGAGAGGGTTAGAGTCAGGCTGTGGGGAAGGGGTGGGGTTAGGGTAATGGAAGTGGAGGGTTAGGGTCAGAATTAGGAGAAGGGTTGGGTTTAGCTTTAAGGCTTCCCTATCGGAGCACCATGTTCGGTGCTCATCGAGGCATAAGCAATCGATATCCCAGGCAGTTCAAAACTGGCTGGGAGAGAACAGCCCTATTGAAATAGGGCTGTTCTTAGTGGAGACCCAGCCTTATTATACGCCATGAGGCCTGTGTCTTCCAGTGAAGAAAAGCCTCTAGAAAAGGTCAAACTTTGAAAAGATAAACAAGAAATAGAACCTGTAGAACATGATGGGCTTGACCCAAACTTTGAGGCTCCCTATTTGCACCCTGATCCACATATAGTTACTCAATGAGATCTTAATGACCTTGTTGCAGATTTGAACCTATCTATAATGCAAGCAGAACTTTTTGGGTTCCAGACTGAAAGGCTACAATCTCCTTCACAGTTAAACAAAAATATGTATTTTCAGATAGAGACATAGTGGCTTTAAGGATTTTTTTTCACTTGAGATGGACTTGTATTTTGTCAAAATGTTGATTCTGTTATGGAAGTACTTGGTTACGAATACAAAGCAGAGGATTGATGTCTATATATTGATTGCACTAAAGTTAGCTTGGAAGCTGTGCTATTCTACAATAGCAATAAGTTACCCTTAGTAGCACTAGCTCATGCTGCTATGAAGGTAACATGTGGGAGCATTAAACTCCTGC